>CAWUFW010020959.1:0-135155 GCA_963921515.1 Calotriton arnoldi
CCTGTGGAGGGGTCGCCCTGCCATACCCGCCTTCCCCGGGTTCGGGGGCGGATCCGGCCAAAGTGCGGAATTCCTGTCGGCCATGGCCCGCCCTCCTCGGGCCTCCGGTGCGCCTTCGGGCCCCGCGGGCCCTGATGGGGCTGCCGGCGGCCGCCGACGCCGGCTCCGGCCCCGCGTCGCTCGTGCCTCCAGCCTCGATCCCGGCTCCGGCTTCGGCCCCGGCCTCGATCCCGGCTCCACAACCCCCATCGACGCTCGGTCGACCTAATCGACACCCCTCCGCCGGCGCTCGATGTCTCCTCGCCGCTCTGGGGCTCCGAGCAGGCGCCGTGCCTCAGTTCCTTCCGGCTCCGGACATGGACCCGGACCGACGTCGCTCGACGCCGGTTCCGGCGCCGAGGAGACCCTTGGGTCCCAAATGTCCCTCCTCCCTTATTTTGAACCAGAGGAGGACCAGGAGGACTGGGGAGGGGTCTGATGACCCTCTGACACAACAGTGTCAGTACAATGAGGACTGGACAGAGGGCTCCAGGGGATGCTAGTGGTCTAGATACTTCCCCTGACACTGGCATGCTGTCTCCTCCCGTGGCTACGGAGTGAGGGATGCCAATTTTTGCAACGGATGTTGCGTAGGGCAAAGCTGGAGCCTTACATCTCCAACTCCCTGCTGTGGCGGTCAAGGCTAAGCACCTTGACAGAGGTGCTTTCAGCCGGCAGCCTCCTCTTCGGAGACTGTGCTGCCGTTTAACGACGCCCTCACTGACGTTCTTTTGGGCGCCTGGTCCGAAGCCCAACACAGGGGCTCCTGTGGATAGGAACGTGTCCCGACGCCATCGCCCAGCTCCGGGCGACCCCCTGTTTCTCTCTGCCCACCCCACCCCTGAGAGCTTGGCTGTCCAAGCCTCCGCTTCCCAAACCGCCTTCCCTACCGCCCCTCAGGATAGGGAATCCAAACGCCTGGATCAATTTGGGAAGAAGGGTTTTTCTTCCTCCAGTGCTGGCTTGCGGTCCGTCAACACCGCTGGCCTTTTGGGCCGACAGGTGACCCACCTCTTGTGGGATTCGGTGGCGGATGATATTTGCCCCAGTGTTCTGAGGAGGTCCAGACACTGGCTTTCCCGCGCCATTGCGGAAGGAAGGGGATGCGGCCAAACATACACGGTGTGGCCTTGATACCGCCGACTCGCTGGGCAGGTCTATTGGCGTCGACGGTGGCGCTCACGACGCCACGCCTGGCTGAGAACCACTGGTTTTTCAGGGGATGTCCAGATTACTCTCATGGACATGCCCTTTGATGGAGTCGGCCTTTTTGGGAATCCAAAGCAGACCATGCGCTGGGATGCGCTTTAAGGACTCACGGAGCTACTGCAAAGTCCCCGGGCTCTTCTGCTAAGCACGCCCTCCGCTAACTTCTGTCTTCTCGCCCCCACGGTGGCCACTTGGGTGGCGCCCGAGTCACGTCAGCAGCCCAGCCACCGGCCCGCGCAGCAGGCGTCTCGCGTGGCCGAGGACGTGGATTCCGCCGTGTGGCTGGATCGGGCAACCAGCGTGCGGGTCTGTGCCACCACCTCTCCAACCCGTCCGCGGCCTCCAACCCTCCTAGTCCCTCCTCTGTGTGCACAGCACGCTCAGCAGGGGGCAGGGGTCTCGCCATCACCTTCCCCACTGGCGTACCATCACCTCGGACAGGTGTGGGTCTTGGACTACTGTCCGAAGGGGCTACCTCCTCCCCTTCGAGTCCACCCCCCAGCCATGCCACCCTCAATCCCACCGCATGTCAGGGGACTCACTTGGTACTTATGCAGGAAGGAACTCATCGTACCCTCTTGGCCAAGAGGGCCACCGTGCATGTTCCGACCCCAGAAGCAGGGCGTGGCTGCTACTCCCACGTACTCCCTGGTGCCCAAAAAGGGACAAGGAGGACATAAAGTCAACGTATCTTGGAGAATCCGGGACGCCACCGCTTCCTCCGGAAGGAGAAGTCTCAAGATGCTCACCCTGGCTCAGGTCTTGACTGCCCCCGACCCCTGGAGTCTGGCTGGTAAGGGTTGGACCTTGGGGAGGACGATATTTCCACAGCCCCGTCCTGCCGGCCCGCCCGTGCTAGTTACCTCTCGGTTCACGGTAGGCCCCGAGCATTTTTCAGTTCACCGTGCTCCCCTTGGCCTTACCAGTGCCCCCTCGGGTGTTCACGAAAGTGTTGGCATTGGTCGCAGCTCATCTGCGCCGGCGCCGGGGTCTCGGCCCTCCCTACCCTGATCACTGGCATGCCGAAGGTGGCCTCGCCCCAGGCAGTCGTCTCCCACCTCCAGAGCCTACGGGGCCGAACTCCCTGCACTCGCGGGGGTTCGCCATCGGCCGTGCCGGCCGCATCTGACTCCTTCTCCACAGCTCCTTTTCATCGGATGGTGCCCCGACAACGACGCAGCTTCGCCTCCATCCTCCCGAACGGCGAGTCCGGGGATATTCAGGCTATGATTCCGGCCTTTCAGCCTTTATCCTGGGTTCTCGCGTACGGATGACCCTGAGGCTGCTGGGCCCTCATGGCCTCCTGCATCCTGCTGGTCAATCATGCCAGCATGGCATATGCGGGCTCTGCAGTGGGACCCGCAGTTCCAGTGGGCGCAGCACCAGGGCAACCTGTCCGATCACGTCCAGATCTCGGAGGGGACTGCAAAAACAGTTGCAGTGCTGGCCTCGAACCGGGTAATGGGGTCATGGGCAGATCCCTCCCCTTCCCCAGCCAGAGCACGACAGGCCGTGACGGACGCGCCCCTTCTGGGATGGGGCGGTCACATGGGAGAGGCGGAGATCAGAGGCCTTGGTCTCCGGGCGGAGTCCCGGCTCCATATCACGCATTCTGAGCTCTGCCATCCGACTTGCACTCAAGGCATCCTTCCCTCTGTCAAAGGGAAGGTAGTGCAGGTGTTCACAGACAACACCACCGCCATGTGTGGTACTGCAAAACAAGGCTGGGTGGGGTCGTGACCCTTGTCAGGAGGCTCTGCGCACTGACATGGCTGGAACATCAGGGCATGTTCCTGATGGTTCAACACCTGGCAGGTTCGCTGAACGCCAGGCGGACGAACTCCAGCCGCAGGTGCATGATGGATCACGAATGGCGTTTTCACTCGGAAGTGGCGCAAGGACTCTTCTACAGTGGGGAGAGCCTTGTTGTGATCTATTCGCCACCGAAGAGAACGCGTCAATGTCATCAGTTCTGCGCGTGGAATTTCCAAGGCGGCACTCGCCGGGCGACGCTTTTCGTCACGAGTGGAGTTGCGGTCTGTTGTACGCCTCTTCCGCCTATACCACTTCTACCCAGAGTGTTGAAGAAGATTCGGCACGACCGGCCCAAGTCATTCTTGTGGCTCCGGACTGGGCTCGAAGAGTTTGGTATCCCGAGCTACTCAACATGAGCGTAGATCCCGATCCGTCTGCCTCTTCGGGAGGATCTTCTGTCGCAGCAGCAGGGGACGGTCCTCCACCCGAACCTGTCCAGTCTACACCTGCTTGCGTGGAGATTGAGCGGCGGCAGTTGGGATTCCTTTCGACTTGCCTCCCGAAGTTTGTGATGTGATTCTGGCAGCCAGGCGTCCCTCCACTAAGGTGGTATACGCCTGCAGGTGGAACAAATTTGTGGCATGGTGCACAGCAAAGGCTGTGGATCCCCTTTCTGCCCCCTCTTCTGAGGTCCTTCTTGTTCCTTCTCTCACTGGCCCAACAGGGTTCTGCCCTGGGTACCATCAAGGGTTATCTTTGTGCTATCTCGGCCTTCCTCAGGCTCCCTGATCAGCCCTCCCTTTTCAAGTCCCCTGTTGTTAACAGGTTCTTAAAAGGCATTACACACCTCTTCCCTCCTGTTCCGTTTGTGATGCCTCAGTGGGACTTGAACTTGGTTCTTACCTTTTTAATGTGCGCTCCCTTTGAGCTCTCACATAACTGTCCTCTTCGGCTTCTGACTCTGAAGACAGCCTTTCTGGTGGCCATCACCTCCGCTCGGCGGGTGAGTGAGCTCCAGGCTCTATCTTGCAAACCTCCCTTTCTGTCTGTTCATCCAGACAAGGTTGTTCTTCGGACGCGTCCGTCCTTCTTGCCAAAGGTGGTTACTGCTTTCCACATTGGGCAGACCATCACTTTGCTCCACCTTCTTTCCGCCTCCGCATCCTTCCAGAGAGGAAGAGAGGCTCCACCGTCTGGACCCAAAACGTGCGCTCTCCTTCTATATTGACCGCACAAACACTTCCGGGTGGATGACCAGCTCTTTGTTGGCTACGTGGGCGCCAAGAGGTCGGGCGGTGCACAAGAGGACCATCTCCCGCTGGGTTACCTTGTGCATCAAGACCTGCTATTCTTTGGCTAAGAAGGAGCCTCCTGTTGGGCTGCGTGCCTATTCCACCAGGGCAACGGCTGCTACCACGGCCTTGGGCCGCGGTGTTCCGCTGCCGGTTATCTGTCAGGCAGCTACGTGGGCCTCGCTGCACACGTTTACTAAAGCATTACTGCCTTGACAGTCAGGTCCGGAGGGACGGCTTCTTTGGCCGTTCTGTCCTCCAGGACTTCCTTGTCTGATCTTTGTTCGCAGACCCACCACCGGGGTTGGTATTGCTGAGGGTATCTATTCTAAGGTAAGTGAATCTGTCACTAACGTGTCTCTTTCAGATGCACAAGTTACTAACTTGTGTAACGACATATCTGTAAGAGACAGTAGTTAGTGACAGATTCCTTACCGCCCCACTCCATCCTCCCCGGTCTGCGAACTGATTTCTAGGGTTAAGGACATCCCTTTCAGGGCCCTAGTATTTTTTCAGACACCTGTGTCAGCTTCTTGCATGGCTCTGCGTTCCTGGCGCGGAAAGTCGTGTACAGAACTGACGCCAGCGGCGCAGGGGCGGCGCCTAAGTACTGCCCGCGACGCCATCCCGGCGATCACGACGCCGACGACGGACGCGGAGCCGCACGACGCCGCCTACCGACGCGCAAGGGTACTGCTACGATCGGATTCCCACGGGGAGCGCCAGCGCTTCCCCGTGGTTGGTCTTATGACGAGCTGGACTCGTCATGAGCACACGAGCACTGTGTGCCATGACGAGTCCAGCTCGTCATAAGCACCGAAGGGGTTAAGATGCAACGCTCCAATACCTGACCAGTCTGCACTACATAAAACTGCAAAAAAACTAAAAATAAAAAGTGTTTTGCACACTTTTGTCATTGGGCTATATGTGGGCTACATCTGGGTAATATTTGTGCTACATTTGGGCTCTTTTTCACTGGTGGCCATCTTGGAAGACTTCTTTGTTATGAAGTTTCCTAATTTCCTCATTTACTGCAGTCTCCTCAGTAGGAAATGCTTTCAGTTTTTTACTTTGATTCCATCAAGAAGGCATTCAGATGTGTCACACATTTGCCATAAATTCAGAATGTTATTACTCTAGTTGTTCATTAGATCACTGTAGTAAAGCTACTGCTCACCAAGGAGTTAACTGGAAGTCTACTGCTGGTATTGAAAGTGATTGTTTCAGTCTGCATGTCAGAATTTTCTAATGAAATAGAAGAGGATTTGAGATCTCACTTAAAACATGCACTAAATTTTCTTTTTGCAGCACTAACCATAATTTCTATGGCAAAATGAACCCCTTCATTTTGTTCCTTTTTAAATTAAATGTTTTAAGTGTTACCAGTTTATTCCAATCAAGATGGCTTCAGGTGTGCCATACTTTTGTCATAAGTAAGGCTGTTAGCGCTCTAGTTGTTCTTTAGAACACTCTGGGAAGCTGCAGTAGAACACAAAGGAATCAACTGACAGTCTCTGCCCTTGTTGGATGTACATGTTTTACTGAGAATGTCAGACTTCATTCTCACATGACTGAGAAAGATAATGTGAATTTACAGAAAATATGCTCTCATTTTAGCTTCTGGAGCACCTTCCAAAACTGTATGGGACAAGCATGTGAAAATAGTTTTCTCTCAAACATGATTCATGATATCCCAGCAGAAGGTTTTTCACAGGGTAAAATCACCTTAGAACACACCACAATTCCTGAAATTAGTATGGTACCATCAACAAATGAATTCTAATGTAACTAAAGTCTGTTATCACCCTTTATAGTTCTCCTTTTGGTAACCCTCAAAATCTTCGATTCACTACAATGCATTTCAATGGGGTACTATCATTTATATTGGTCCCAAGATGGCTGCCAGCAATTCCAGGATGAAGTGCTGACAGCCAATCAGATCTCACGATGACATGTGTGGTTAGGCTCCGCCCAGATATATATGTGTTTTTACTTTTGATTTTCTCAGCAACTACTGAACGGATTTACACCATTTAACAAAAAGGGTTCTTTTTGAACCAAGAACTACCTCTTTGCCAAATTTGGTGTAATTCCGTTCAGCAGTTCGGGCTGTAGCCTTGCATAAAGTTTCCTATGGGAAATTGATTTTTGACTCTTATTTTTTAATTTCTCCGCAACTACTGAACGGATTTACACCATTTAACAAAAAGGGTTCTTTCTGAACCAAGAACTACCTCTTTGCCAAATTTGGTGTAATTCCGTTCAGCAGTTCGGGCTGTAGCCGTGTCTAAAGTTTCCTATGGGAAAATGAATGGGGAAAACACGCTTTGGGACCCCCTTTTCCTCGGCCCCCGATTGACGAATCACCCTGAGACTTTCAGGGTAGGAGCGGACCGGAGCGGGCCATAAAGTTTGAAAATTTCGCGAAGATTCGTCAACCGACGCAAGAGTTATTTCAAATAGAATGTCGCGGATTTCCTATGGAAAATAGGTCCTAACTATAACTATCTACTGGCGACCGCCAGTAGATAATATATATACAGATATGTGAGTATCAGCTGGAGAGCTCAAGGATAACATGCACAATGTCAGTGTGCATTTAAACATGATGTAATAATCTATAAGATAATTTGTTTATCAGTGTCATCTGCCAGTGCTGAGGAGCAGTCTTCTGTGCAGGCAGCACATGGCAGCTCACAGGTGATGGGGCACTACCCCCACTGTATCTGTTGAGAAGCCTTCTCTGATAATAACAAATAATGTTATATTCAAATCTGCCTCTTATCAAACCTATTTGGTCTTTATGAACAAGTTCAGCAATATGATAGTGAAGAGATTGATTAAAATCATATAATTGCCATTAAGTCAATGATCATATATATATATATATATATATTGTTTTCCAATCGCTCTGCAGCAAGGACGCACTCCTGAACAGATGGTTTCAAAAGACCTTTATTTCCTCAACCGGCAAATGCATTCCAAGCAACTCCATTGCCTGACGCGTTTCAAGCATTTCAGCTCCTTTTCGAAGGCAGTGCTGGAAAATTCACAGTGTTGCTGACGTGATTCTTTTCAATTTTTTAAATGTCATGCCTCCTCACTGATTGGTCTATAGTAGCATCCTGTAGTAGGTAAGTTATCAGTGCATTGTGGGCTATGTAGTGCACGACAGTTTTGCATTATTCCTCTTAGTGAGTTCCGTGAATATTCTCATTATTTATGCAATTATTTAGCCCTCAGTGGGCCTCGGGACAGCACTCCGGTTGTTTGTAATGGAATCTGTTCTTGCCTGCGAGATGCTGCAATGTTCCCAGCTCCTCTGGCCCCTTCACATCAGGGTGGTGCAGCCCTTCACGGCCGAAGCCACCGTGTTTATTTTGTTTTCCAATCGCTCTGCAGCAAGGACGCACTCCTGAACAGATGGTTTCAAAAGACCTTTATTTCCTCAACCGGCAAATGCATTCCAAGCAACTCCATTGCCTGACGCGTTTCGAAGCATTTCAGCTCCTTTTTCGAAGGCAGTGCTGGAAAATTCACAGTGTTGCTGACGTGATTCTTTTATATATATATATAATCACTGAAAAAACCAAAGGTTACAGGGACGTTACAGTTAGGCTCATGTTTCACTCGTACAAAACCAGTGAAATTCAGCCGCTATAGTTTGTGAGCGAACTATAACTTGCGTCCCCGCAATGCACTGCTTATGACCTCATATATTACATCACTTATATAGCTCACTAACTATAATGGCTGAATTTCCCTGGTTTTGTACAAGTGAAACCTGAGCCTAACTATAAAGTCCCTGTAACCTTTGTTTTTTTTGTGAATTTCTAAGTTTTTTTTAAATTCAATTTCCAATTAAAACGTCTTTGGTTTTTTAAATGCTAAGTCCTAACTAGAACGTCCCTGTAACCTTTGTTTTTTTCTGTGAATTGTAATGTTTTTTTTTAACTAGTAGTCGCGTTTACAGAGTGGTGGAGAAAGGGGGCTGGACCTCCAACCAGCTCTCAGGAATCCCGCTGTGTAGGACTTACAGGTGGTATTGGGAGGGCTTCTTGGCCCCCAAGGTCCCTCAGGAGTAAAGTGGACTTCATCTCCCAACCAGTAGTGCACCTTGAGCCACGTTTGCAGAGTGGTGGAGAAAGGGGGCATGGCCTCCGAAGACCTCTTAGCAATCCCACTGTGTGGGACTTATTGGACCCACAACATAATAGGGGACTTCATCCCCCAACCACCACTGCGCCAGGAGAATATTTATTTATGTATTTTTTTAATGCGGGGGGCTGCGTGGCCCTCCTTCCCTGGACCATTTTTGACCATTATTGGCCCTAGGGACCCCATCCCCAGAGGCCCGGCCTTTTTTTAATGGGTGAGGGGAGCCACGTGGCCCCCTCCCTGGGCCGATTTCGGTCCCAGGGACCCATTCCATGGGGCCCGGCCTTTTCTTTTTTTCTTAAAGAAGCAGCCCCCCTCCTGGCCATTTTTGGCTCCGGGGTCCCCTTCCCCCGGGGCCTGCCCCTTTTTATATATATTATATATATATTTTTGAATGGGGTGATGTTGGCCCCGGGGACCCCATCCTTCCGGCCTGGCCTTTTCTTATACTTAATTTAAAGGAAGGGGGCCAAGCGACCCGCCCTCCCAGGCCATTTTTGGCCCGGTGACCCCATCCCCCAGCACCTGCTCTTTTATATATATATTATATATATATATATATATATATATATATATATATATATATATATATATATATATATTTATATCATGTGATCAAGGCCGGTCATCGGCTGAAACGCGTCATGGCGATTAATAAAACGAATTTGCACGCAAGCCGGGTCCACGCTTGTTTTTTTCTCCAGGAGAAGACTGGTAACTAACGAGGATTATATATATACATATATATAAAAATAATTTTTTTTAAATGGAAGAGGGGCCCCAATTTTGGCCCCGGGGGCCCCATCCCCTGAGACCCGGCCTGTAGTGTGGGTGCCCAGGGCAACCACATTTTACACATTGTGGACCGCGGGGGAGCCTGAAGGCCCCACGGTCCCGGCCAGCTCCCCACCGCCTCCGGGGCCGGCACTGCTTTTTACAGACAAGGAGCTGCTGGCATACTGCTCTCTGTGTGTAAAAAGAAAAGTGTGCTCCGCTTTGAGCAAACGAGAGCAAAATGCTCTTGCTTGCTCAAAGCGGAGCACTGTTTGCTATGGCCATGCCATAGCAAACTGCAATGTCCCGGGAGTGGGCACCCCAGGACATTGCAGGAGCCAGCTCTGGGGGGGTGGCAGTCCACAGGGCTATGTACGGCTCCAGGAGGGGGGGTTGCGTGATAGCTCCCCTTGCTCAAAAGCAATCCTGCTTTGCTTCGTTGAAGCGAGAGCAGGTTTTCCTGCTCTCGCTTCAATGAAGCAAAGCTGGGTTTGCTATGGCAGGGCGGGAGCTGTGCTCCCGCCCTGCCATAGCAAACAGCAATGTCCCGGGGGCGGCCGCCCTCCCTTCATTTTCAAAGGCCCGGGGAGGTGGTTGTCCCCGGGGCCCGTAACGATTTTGAATAATTAGTACCCCGGGGAGGTGGTGGTCCCCGGGGCAGTGTGGGGGGAGCAGGAGCTCCCCTCACACCTATTTTATTAAGCCCCAGGGAGGTGGCGGTCCCCGGGGCTGTGGAGGGGCCACGTGCCCCCGCGCATAATCAAAGCCCCGGGGAGGTGGTAGTCCCCGGGGCTTGGGGGGGCCTGGGTGCCCCCCACATCCAATTAAAGAAGCCCCGGGGAGGTGGCGGTCCCCGGGACTGCGGGGGGCTGCGTGCCCCCGCATATAATTAAAAAAAGCCCCGGGAGGTGGCAGTCCCCTCAAATTAACTTGGCATTGCCCCCGGGACCTGGCCCACCTGGGGGCTTTAAGCTTTAAGGAACAAAGCACGGGAGCCCGCGCTTTGTTTGTTTTTTTCCGGCCGGCTTCGCGCACCCAGCGCGAATTCGGACGTTTTTAAAAACAAAAATACTTTTTTGGGCCCTGGGGTCCTTGTGGGACCCCTGAGCAGGCCTAGGGGGTCAGGTTGTTTCTACCCTGCCCCCTTTTCTTGTTTTTCACCTTTTTTCTTCTGTTTTCTTGTGACTCGGTTATCGAGTCACAAGATGGCAGCCAACACTTCCTGGTTTGGAGTGTTGGCAGCCAATCAGAAGTCAGCTCGTGCTCGGGAGGGTTCGCGAACCCTCCTTGGTGCTCAGATATCGATATTTTTCTTTTTTTAATTTCTCAGGAACTACTGAACGGATTTACACCATTGTAAAAAAAGGTCGCTTTCTGGACCAAGACCTACCTTTTTGCCAAATTTGGTGTAATTCCGTTCAGCAGTTCAGGCTGTAGCTTTGTCTAAAGTTCCTATGGAAATTAACATGGAGAAAACGTGTTTTGGGACCCCCCTTTTTTCTTGGCCCTCGCTTGACGAATCACCCCGAAACTTTTAAGACAGGAGCTGACCGGAGCACCCCATTAGTTTTGAAAATTTCGCGAAGATTCGTCAAACGACGCCAAAGTTATTGGCAAATCAAAAAACACTTTTCCTATGGAAACTAGGTCCTAACTATAACTACCTACTGGCGACCACCAGTAGGTTATATATATATATATATATATATATAATATATATTCTTCACTGAAAAATCCAAAGGTTACAGGGATCTTATAGTTAGGTTCACGTTTTACCCACACAAAACCATAGAATTTCAGCAGTTATAGTTATACTTATGGTTATACTTATGTTAAGAAACTAAAACTCGTAGCCTAAAGCTACTTAACAGCACGAGTTATAGTTTATTCAGATAAGTATAACTATAAGTATAACTATAACTGCTGAATTTCTATGGTTTTGTGGGTAAAACATGAGCCTGACTATAACGTCCCTGTAAACTTTGTTTTTTCAGTGAATTTGTATAGTTTTTTAACGTGCAGTAATATATGATTGGATCCACGGGTACCTGCGCATCCCTAGATATACAAAGTTTTATTTCTTTAATACCTCCAAAACAACTGAAAAGATTTACATCAAATTACAAAAAGGGATCTTTCTGGACCAAGAGCTAGCTGTCTGACAAATTTGGTGTAAATCCGTTCGGCGGTTCGGCCTGTAGCCTTGTCTAAAAATTGCAAAATCCCCATAGACATTGCATGGTGAAAAATAGCTTTGGGACCCCCACTTTTTCTCAATCTCCGTTTGACAAATCACCCCAAAACCTTTGATGTAGAGCTAGGCAAAGTAGGCCACTTTAAAAAAAAAAAACTGGGAAAATTTGTCAAACGGTGCCAAAGTTATTAACAAAACAAAAATGCTTAGTCTATGGGAAACGTTGGTCCTAACTATAACTACCTACTGGCTATTGTCAGTAGGTGATATATATATATTTCATGTTAATTAATCATTTTTATAGTAATCATTTTTATATAAAGAGTTTAATTGTTTTTCTCTATTCATGGGGTTACTCATATATGTAATGTGTTTAAAGTAAAGTTTTATCCCTACTCTTGCTTAGACTGCAGTAAGAATAGTAAAATTAACCCTTCCGAAGTCCAACACTTTCCCTACTGTTGCTCTGTTTAGAGTGGGAATAGTAAACTTAACCCCTCCGTAGTCCAACGCTTTCCCTACTGTTGTTGAGACTGGAGTGAGAATAGTAAATTCCACCCCTCCGTAGTCCAACTCTTTCGCTACTGTTGCTTAGACTGGAGTGGGAATAGTAAATTTAACCCCTCCGAAGTCCAATGCTTTCCCTAATGTTACATTGACTGGAATGGAAATAGCAAATCAATCTCCTCCGAAGTCCAACACTTTCCCTAGTAATGCTGTGACTGGAGTTGCTGCATAAACTAGAGTGGGAATAGTATATTTAATATTCTTTGACTTTAATAGTTTTCGTAATATAGGTTAAATAAATGTTATAGTTCTTTAAAAATATTTCAAATATATATACACTGTATATATGTATACATATATAATAAATATTTATATAAACACAAATATATATATATATGTGTTTATGCAAGTATATATATATATATTTATATATATATATATAGTATTAAATATTAGTGGAATTTATTTAATTTACATGATATAAAATTTATATAGTAGAATATTTAACATTTACTACATTGAACTCTATATTAAAAAATTGCTATTTTTTTGTTTTTGGACGATGTTAGTGTCAATGGTATTTTTTTTCCAGATATTTTGATATTTACCATTATAAGCATAGGAGTGCAATACTGTGGTGAACGATATTTTTGACACGAGATTTTTGGCAATTATATTTTTACCACAATACTGTGTCAGTGAGCCTTTCATATGTTGACCTCAAAGTTCTAGGCAAATGGAAAAACAGTTATTCAGAATATAGACATAAAAGACTGGCGGCCATATTCGAACGATGTTAACAATAGCAGATATAATCTGTAGACGAAAAGGTTAGTATTGCCCAATTAATAATGCACTTCTTTAACCGGGTTCACGAATGTTATAAGGTAAAAGACATGACAAATTGAACACAGGCATGATAGATAAATGAAATAAATTAGAAAAAGTCTTGATGGTGCATTAAGGCCACTCGTCTTTCCTGCTTTACAAAAATACTACAGGGAGATTTCTGCAAAGTTGGCATCTTCGCAACTTTGTGAAGTTACAAAGTAGTTCAACTAGGCACAACTTCACCTGTGGGGGAAAAATACTGCTAAAAACGTTTTGTAGGAGATTTCTCCCCAAAAAACCTTTTAGTATTTTTTTGCAGGAGAACCTTTACTCAAAAAGAAGGGTTCACAGATGTTTCTCCTATGAAACCTACTATTACAATATTGTAAAATTTTAGATGGTGAATGTTGGAAAAAGAGGCAGTATTTGTGAGGCCTGCACAAATAACATGACTACATTTGTCCTTCACTGGGAACCAAACACCCAATAGTAGCGCCTGACTCTCAGAGGGTAGCGTTGCAGAGCAGTCTGAGGCTTACTCAAGGGAGGTGGTGTGGGCTAGTAATCGCCATTACAGGTGCGCAGCAATAACACTCAATAACTGATTGTCCAGTCTGTACCTTGCTTTATAAAAGTAAGAGTACATTTATTAAACACACACACTACTCAATACTATGCACCAATTTACAAATATACATAAGCTGTTGGAATTACTTTGTGACATTGCATAACATCTCCAACCCTCCTGCAGGGGTCTAGTACCACCACTCCTATGCCTGCACGTCATCTTGCCCCCTAATGCAGTGGGTTGACACAACTTGGAGCGAGGGCCTAGCCAACTGGCACCATCCCAGGGGCACCCCCAACCCATCATCTCAACAAGCATTAAAAATAGGTTCACCTGCCCCAGTGACACATAACCCGGACTGAGCATCTCATCTCATATTGACCATACAGTATGCACCCTTACATCTTCAGGGCTGACAGTCTGGGTTGTTCTTCACTTAAGCGCAGCAGCAAGAATACATGTTTAAGCAGCACTTTAGAATGACAGTACTCATCACCTTAGTTGATCATTATAATGCATTGCAATTAAAGCCCCTAAGAGCCATCACAGATGAAATCACAGGATTAAATACATATAGCCAGACACCCTAGCAGGAATGTTTGGCAACATAACCCCACTTTGCTTATGACATCACATTACACATGTGACCTTCAGTCCCTCTAAAATAAATAACATTAGTAAATGCACTACGGGTGCAATTATACCTCTTCACCTCCAGGGGATGCCCTTCTCCAGACATCCCCAACTCAGCCCTTCATCCCTTGGCGCACTTCTCAATCCTCCTCCAGCTGTAGAACAAAAGTTCCAGCCCAAGAGTAGTTAAAATGCTGGCTGAGCCCTTGAGGAGTTATTCGTTTCAAGTCCCCATGAGACTTAGGGAGGGACTTCCATTTTTCGTGCTGGGGGAAACTGCGTTCTCCTGCAGCTCCCTCTGCACCTGGGCACACATGTAGCGGTGACCCCGCTCTCCGGGGCCACCACAAGCAGAAAAACATTGGTTTCCCCTTGCAGGCCGGTCCAGGCCTGCAAGGCATTATGGGCGCTCCCGCATATTTATTTAATGAGCGGCTCTTCTGCTGTGCCGGGGAGAGCTGCGCTCTCGGTCCTTTGCTGCGTTCCTGTGCCTCGGTGGGGGGCCCGGTCCCACCCGGACCCCCAGGTGAGTGTAAGCGGCTCGGGGAGCCCACCCCCGGCCGCTCTGCCGCTTTTTGGGGGCCCGGTCCCACTTGGGCCCCGCGGTGCCGTGCCTCTTGGTTCCGGGGTCCCGGTCCCACCCGGGACCCCCGCCTGCCTTCTTGGTTGGGGGGCAGCCTAGGGAGCCCACCCCCGGCTGCCCCCGCCGGCTCCCCGCGCGGCCAGCACCCTCGTGTGCTGCCGCGGGAGCCGGCACAGCAGTTCTGGTCTGCCCGCTCCTGCGGGCAGACACGGAGGCCAGCGCTGCTTCCGCTGGCCTCGGGGGAGTGCAGCGGCACTCCCCCCTCCTCCTTTCACCACTTCGGGGCCTGGGGATGGGGTCCCGGGATCATCTTCACAGGGGGCACGACGGCGCCCCCCCGGCCTGTGTTCGCCCGGAGGGGGCCACCAGGACACGCCATCATCGGGGCCCGGAGATGGGGTCCCGGGCCCCGCCTCCTCTTCACGGGGAGCGCGCCGGTACTCCCCGACTGACGCTTCTTCGGGGCCTGGGGATGGGGTCCCGGGCCCCTTGTCCCCTCTTCACGGGGAGCATGCAGGCGCTCCCCGGCGGACGCTTCTTTGCCGGGGGCCAGGTTGGGTTCCTTGCCCCCCAGTGGGATTTGTTCACGGGGAGCGGCTTTGCTTTGGGGCCCGGGGATGGGATCCCGGGCCCCCAGAGACCTCCTCACGGGGGCGTGACGGCGCCCTCTGCCCTCTGCTGTTGCCGGGGGCCAGGGTGGGCTCCTGGCCCCCCGTTCTGGGGGACACTTCACAGGGAGCACGGCGGTGCTCCCCGACTTTACTTCATGTTGGGGCAGCCCCCGGGACCTGACCCACCCCGGGGGCATCTTCTGGACCGGCGGCGGAGCCCCACGCGCTTCGTCGTCGGTCAGCCAAAGGTCAAAGGTCGCCTACCTTCTGGGGGTTATATCTCGGCCCCCAGGGGACCGATCTTCCTGCTTTGGCCTCTTCTTGCTCCTAGTGGTGCTCCCCAGCCACTAGGAGCACTCTCCTTCGCCCTCTTTGTCTCCAAGAGGGTGGATTCAGCAGGGAGCTGTCTTCACTGGCTCCCTGCACCAGCCTTTCGCCTGGCTCTCCTCCTGGGCCTCTCTTCTCCCTGCGCAGAGGCTCCTGCTTCTGCGCACTGGTCCTGGTCTCTTCTCCTGGTGCTGTTCAGGATCCTGGGACAGTCAGGGGGTTCATCATTCCAGCTGGCCATTGCGCCAGGCTCCAGCACCTTCTGCCTCAGCAGACCACACCCCAGAGAGCTTCTCTCCTGTGCAAACACTTTTTAAGAGAATGGGGAGGGGGCTGGCAGGAAGTCTGTATTTGTCCTATCAAACAGCGACACATCAATTCACTGCCCCTGCTCCCTCCTTCCTGCCCAGGCCTCTGGGTTGGTTCAAGATGGCGTCGTCCAAGGTCTCCTGCCACATGGTCTCTGAAAGCCCCTTCCCCACAGAGCTGCCTTCCTCTTCGTGCAACTTGTTGCCTGGCACCCAGTGACAGCTGCTGATGGATTAGCCTGCAGCTCCACCCATCTTCTCTCCTTGGAGGGAAGGTCTTCGTTCTGGGAAGAAAGGTCATTAATCTAACCTGCCAGGGCCAGACCCCAGCCAGGTCCTGGTTATGAGCTGACTCAGAGAAATATGACATTTCTGGATGACCCAAAAGCAGTACAAATATGACTTTGGACTTTGCAGAATACTTCTTCTCACACCCGTTATAGTGGACTTTGGTGCATGTCTGGAATTTGTAGGCCCTAGGAAAGTAAAATTAGCCCATGTGCTCCCTATCCCAATAAGAGAATACTGGAATAAACACTGTAAAGCCCACTGACTTTCCCTGGCATGTTTCTTCCCACTGTATAAAGCCTATTCCATGTCACCACCCAATTCTGCATAAGTCCTGCCACACCATTCACTTTGTAGCTGCTCCTGGACTGCGCATGCCAGGACTCTCCCCTGCGCCGCCCGTACACGTGTGCACACGCAGGTACACATGTGTCTGCATGTAACCAGCCCGGTGCCCCTTCCTCCTGCGGCTGCACAGCGGCCTAGTCAAGCTAGGGGGACACCAGTAAAATCCACATGCAGTCTCTTTCACCATGAGTTCACTTTGGGTGAGTCCCAACTTATGAGGCTCTCCCACAGTAAGAGCTCAACAAATAGGTGCTCAAAAAGCAAAAAATCCAGGCGGCCCAGAGTGTCAGAACCACCTTCTAACACACGCTGCGCCCAGCTGATTCCTACAGGGAAGAAATAGCCACTCTACATGGGTATTCTTCCCGTAGTCAGCGATAACTAGTTATAAGGGGTTCTCACTAGACCCCCCTTACTCACCAGTTATCAGCTTAGACCACCTACTCCTCCCATCCATGAAATCTCCACCCATGACAGGGATCCCAGACTACCCTAAGAACCCTCCAGGCTCTAGGTTAGATACCTCTAGGTCACTCATGGTCTACATGGACTCAGCCTAACTAGGCCCACCTTTGCCCTTGGGCATGCAACACTATGCCTACCACTTCTCTGGACAAGGGTACAGTGCCTCAGCACCGATGCGGTTGCCTGGGATAGGTCTACATCCCATCCCCGGGGTCACTAGCTGGTCTCCCTTCTGGAGTTTGTTCCAACCCGTACCCTCTCTCCGTTTGGTCCTTGCACCCCAAAGATGCAACCTCTCTGGACCCTCACCCTCAGCCTGCCGCTGGGGTCATTCAGCTGCCACCACCCTTTCGGGATGACTGTCTTCCCTAACGAAATTACAGCCACTCATGCTTTCCCCACACAGAAAAGCACCCTTTGGCCACTGGCCTGGCTCCCAGAATAGGACCTCAGACCGGCCCCACTACCACACTGGCAGTGCCAGGGAGGAACACTGAGGGTGCCTCGTCAGACATCCTACAGCTCATTCCCCCCATCAGTAGCTCCACACGGAAACTACCCCGGGAACCTAGACCCCTTCCTTGTTCTCCGCTGCGAGAACAGGGCCTATGCACCCTTCCCTCCGAGAGGCGCGCTCTCCTCCCGGAGTACCCTTAGAGAGCCTGTGGGTCCCGAGTTAGCTACACCTAGGCCCACCTCTCATGGCTCTCCCCGGTCTCCCTGCAGTGCTTTGGGAGACCGTCCAGGGACCCACATGATCCCTGGATGGCCTGCACCACCCCTTCCGAAGAGCAGGATCCCTTCACTTAAGATAGGCCCCACCTGCCTTCAGGGTAGTACTACCACACTCAGCCAGGGACCCTAAAGATCCCGGCTAGACCTGCACCCCCCTGTTGGGAAACACAGGGTCCCTTCACTTAAGATGGGCCCCACCTGCGTTCAGGGCAGTACTACCTCCATCAGCCAGGGACCCTAAAGATCCCGGCTAGGCCTGCACCACCCCTTTGGGAAACACAGGGTCCCTTCCCTTAAGATGGGCCCTACCTGTGTTCAGGGTGGTACTACCTTGCAGAAGTCCACCTCCTGCATCGAGCTAGGGGAACACCCCCATGCTCCTGGTCCTGGTGTCCAAGCCCCACAGGACCTACCTGACTGGTCACCGGCTAGGCATCGCCCCAGCCACCATTTCAGGTTCACAACACCAGCTCCAGAATGACATCCTGTTGCTTCCTTGGGTAACCACTTACCCGACCATGACACCTCAGGGTCCACCACTAACCCTTCACCTGGAATCTAGGGAGTACATCACTCCCCTCAGATCTCCACTGGGTCAGTTACCTAGCCCACCTAGGGTATCTAGGGGCTACCTCTACACCCCCTCACTCAAGAACTACCCTCCTTTGGGGCCACCCACTACCATGGGCCACCCCTGGGTTGCTCACCTCCCCACCAGTTAACCTGGGGGGCCTGCCAGACACTCAACTCTACCACACCCTCCTCCCACTGGGGGAAAAGTTTCTTGGGGTCCCCCACCATGGGAACCCCTGGGGTGTTACTATCCGGGGTAAAGAAACCTCCTGCCCCACCCTTCCAGTAGTTTTGGCCTGCGCCAATAGCAAGAAGCTTTCAGCGGGGGAAAGGATATCTGGGGCCTCTTCTGTGGAAACCCTCCCTGCCCTTAAAAAGCACGGGAACCTCCCAGGACCCCCTTCCTCTCCTGTCCCCCATAAAGGTCAATCCACCCCTACACCCCCATCTGTGATGTAGGTATCAGTTGCTGTCCCTATCTCTTGAGGAGACACCCTCCTCATGCAGGTGTAGTGTATGTAGTGTTAGGGTTCAAAGGTGTACAATATGGCTTAGAACATTTGTATGCAATCATTTCCTAGAAAGCACCATCCCGCTAGCACATGATAATCACCATAACGCAGTCATATCAATACAGTTTACATTTAAACCATAATATCTTCACATGACACATATGTGCGTGGGGCTTTCCTTTCCCATACTCTTAGTTCACATAACCAAAACTTTGAACCCTTCTCAGAGCCTTGCGCTCTTCCATTTGCTGATTACTGCATAGGTAATGTGTGGCAAAACTGGACTTATCAAATGCTATAAATGCGCACCAGAATGGGATACTATGTATCCCACCGCTGCCACCAATGTTGGAAAACGAGGCAGTATGTGTGAGGCCTGCACAAATAACATGACTACATTTGTCCTTCACTGGGAACCAAACACCCAATTGTAGCGCCTGACTCTCAGAGGGTAGCGTTGCAGAGCAGTCTGAGGCTTACTCAAGGGAGGTGTTGTGGGCTAGTAATCGCCATTACAGGTGCGCAGCAATAACACTCAATAATTGATTGTCCAGTCTGTACTTTGCTTTATAAAAGTAAGAGTACATTTATTAAACACACACACTACTCAATACTATGCACCAATTTACAAATATACATAAGCTGTTGGAATTACTTTGTGACATTGCATAACATCTCCACCCCTCCTGCAGGGGGGTGGGGTCTAGTACCACCACTCCTATGCCTGCACGTCATCTTGCCCCCTAATGCAGTGGGTTGACACAACCTGGAGCGACGGCCTAGCCAACTGGCACCATCCCAGGGGCACCCACACCCCATCATCTCAACAAGCATTAAAAATAGGTTCACCTGCTCCAGTGACACATAACCCGGACTGAGCATCTCATATTGATCATACAGTATGCACCCTTACATCTTCAGAGCTAACAGTCTGGGTTGTTCTTTACTTAAGCGCAGCAGCAAGAATACATGTTTAAGCAGCACTTTAGAATGACAGTACTCATCACCTTAGTTGATCATTATAATGCATTGCAATTAAAGCCCCTAAGAGGCATCACAGATGAAATCACAGGATTAAATACATACAGCCAGACACCCTAGCAGGAATGTATGGCAACATAACCCCACTTGGCTTATGACATCACCTTACACAGGTATCTCACATTACACATGTGACCTTCAGTCCCTCTAAAAGAAATAACATCAGTAAATGCACTAAGGGTGCAATTACACCTCTTCATCTCCAGGGGATACCCTTCTTCAGACATCCCCAACTCAGCCCTTCATCCCTTGGCGCACTTCTCAATCCTCCTCCAGCTGTAGAACAAAAGTTCCAGCCCAAAAGGAGTTAAAATGCTGGCTGAGCCCTTGAGGGGTTATTCTTTTCAAGTCCCCATGAGACTTAGGGAGGGACTTCCATCTTTCGTGCTGGGGGAAACTGCGTTCTCCAGCAGCTCCCTCTGCACCTGGGCACACATGTAGCGGTGACCCCGCTCTCCGGGGGCCACCACAAGCAGAAAAATGCTGGTTTCCCCTTGCAGGCCGGTCCAGGCCTGCAAGGCATTATGGGCGCTCTCGCATATTTGATGAGCGGCTCTCCCGCTGTGCCGGGGAGAGCCGCGCTATCGGTCCTCTGCCGCGTTCCTGTGCCTCGGTGGGGGGCCCGGTCCCACCCGGACCCCCAGGTGAGTGTAAGCGGCTCGGGGAGCCCACCCCCGCCGCTCTGCCGCTTTTCGGGGGCCCGGTCCCACCTGGGCCCCGCGGTGCCGTGCCTCTTGGTTCCGGGGTCCCAGTCCCACCCGGGACCCCCGCCTGCCTTCTTGGTTGGGGGGCAGCCTAGGGAGCCCACCCCTGGCTGCCCCCGCCGGCTCCCCGCGCGACCAGCACCCTCGTGTGCTGCCGGGGGAGCCGGCACAGCAGTTCTGGTCTGCCCACTCCGGCGGGCAGACACGGACGCCAGCGCTGCTTCCGCTGGCCTCGGGGGAGTGCAGCGGCACTCCCCCCTCCTCCTTTCACCACTTTGGGGCCCGGGGATGGGGTCCCGGGCCCCGGGATCATCTTCACGGGGGTGCGACGGCGTCCCCCCGGCCTGTGTTTACCTGGCGGGGCGCCAGGACACGCCATCATCGGGGCCCGGAGATGGGGTCCCGGGCACCGCTTCCTCTTCACGGGGAGCGCGCCGGCGCTCCCCGACTGACGCTTCTTCGGGGCCCAGGGATGGGGTCCCGTGCCCCTTGTCCCCTCTTCACGGGGAGCGCTCCCCGACGGACGCTTCTTCGCCAGGGGCCAGGGTGGGCTCCTGGCCCCCCAGTGGGATTTGTTCACGGGGAGCGCGACGGCTCTCCCTGGCTTTGCTTCGGGGCCCGGGGATGGGGTTCAGGCCCCCAGAGACCTCCTCGTGGGGGTGCGACGGCGCCCCCTGCCCTCCGCTGTTGCTGGGGGCCAGGGTGGGCTCCTGGCCCCCCGTTCTGGGGGACACTTCACGGGGAGCTCGGCGGTGCTCCCCGACTTTACTTCGTGTTGGGGGCAGCCCCCGGGACCTGACCCACCCCGGGGGCATCTTCTGGACTGGCGGCGGAGCCCCACGCGCTTTGTCGTCGGTCAGCCAAAGGTCGCCTCCCTTCTGGGGGCCATATCTCGGCCCCCAGGGGTCCAATCTTCCTGCTTTTGGCCTCTTCTTGCTCCTCGTGGCGCTCCCCAGCCACTAGGAGCATTCTCCTTCACCCTCTTTGTCTCCAAGAGGGTGGATTCAGCAGGGAGCTGTCTTCACTGGCTCCCTGCACCAGCCTTTCGCCTGGCTCTCCTCCTGGGCCTCTCTTCTCCCTGCGCAGAGGCCCCTGCTTCTGCGCACTGGTCCTGGTCTCTTCTCCTGGTGCTGTTCAGGATCCTGGGAAAGTCAGGGGGTTCATCATTCCAGCTCTCCATTGCGCCAGGCTCCAGCACCTTCTGCCTCAGCAGACCACACCCCAGAGAGAGCTTCTCTCCCTGTGCAAACACTTTTTAAGAGAATGGGGAGGGGGCTGGCAGGAAGTTTCTGTTTGTCCTATCCAACAGCGACACATCACTTCACTGCCCCTGCTCCCTCCTTCCTGCCCAGGCCTCTGGGTTGGTTCAAGATGGCGTCGTCCAGGGTCTCCTGCCATATGGTCTCTGAAAGCCCCTTCCCCCCAGAGCTGCCTTCCTCTTCGTGCAGCTTGGTGCCTGGCACCCAGTGACAGCTGCTGATGGATTAGCCTGCAGCTCCACCCATCTTCTCTCCTTGGAGGGAAGGTCTTCGCTCTGGGAAGAAAGGTCATTAATCTAACCTGCCAGGGCCAGACCCCAGCCAGGTCCTGGTTATGAGCTGACTCAGAGAAATATAACATTTCTGGATGACCCAAAAGCAGTACAAATATGACTTTGGACGTTGCAGAATACTTCTTCTCACACCCGTTACAGTGGACTTTGGTGCGTGTCTGGAATTTGTAGGCCCTAGGAAAGTCAAACTAGCCCATGTGCTCCCTATCCCCATAAGAGAATACTGGAATAAACACTGTAAAGCCCACTGACTTTCCCTGGCATGTTTGTTCCCACTGTATAAAGCCTATTCCATGTCACCACCCAATTCTGCATAAGTCCTGCCACACCATTCACTTTGTAGCTGCTCCTGGACTGCGCACGCCAGGACTCTCCCCTGCGCAGCCCGTACACGTGTGCACACGCAGGTACACATGTGTCTGCATGTAACCAGCCCGGTGCCCCTTCCTCCTGCGGCTGCGCAGCGGCCTAGTCAAGCTAGGGGGACACCAGTAAAATCCACATGCAGTCTCTTTCATCATGAGTTCACTGTGGGTGAGCCCCAACTTATGAGGCTCTCCCACAGTAAAAACTCAACAAATAGGTGCTCAAAAAGCGAAGAATCCGGGCGGCCCAGAGTGTCAGAACCACCTTCTAACAGTGAAGTTTTAAAAAATGTTTCAGAAGTTGTGAGAAGTACTTTTTGGTACATTCACCTCCAGCATGTCATTGCCATGTTGAATATATAATTTTGTTTGTAGAAGCAACTAAGCTCTCAGTTAGAGGTTGCTAAGCAGCCACGAAGCTGCTTGAGTGACTTATGCCATGGTGCTGCCCATCTTGTGACTGCATGGTGCCTGAATTTTGCCTTCCCTACAGTTTTAGTAAGGCATTTGTGATGAAAGTGCTTCATTCAACACAACAGCAGCAGTTCTGCAGAAATAAATCTGGCTCCTAATTGGTTAGTGAGTTGTGCTTTGCCTCTTGAGCATGCACAGTATACCTGTTACAGATTGTGTCCATGTGAGAAATACAATATTGAATTATGTACCTTACATATGTGCAATCCAGCAGCCAATCTGCAAACTCCATATTTACCTGCATGGCATAGTATGAATGGATCCTGGGTCAGGCCTCTTGCCCCTCCATCCCCTCCCCCTGTCAGTATCAGCTAAAGGGCTCAGGGTTGACATGCACAATGCCAGTCTGGCTTCAAAAAACACCTGAATACGTGGTTGTTTTAATTGCTGCTTTCACACCTTGTACCTGGAGGAGAGGTGTGATGCAGCGGCCAGGGCAGCTGATTTTGGAGCACAGGGCTCACGGTTCGATCCCCGGCTCCGGCGGCAGCTCAGCTCAACACCATCTGACTCTGGGCAATAGCTCACTTAATTTCCACGACGGCCCCCAGCGCCTTGAGACCCTTAAGGGTGAGTAGTGTGCGCTATACAAATACGGATTTACCTGCTGCCCACAAGAACCGAGATAGCCCCACAGGGATGAGTTGTGCTCTATACCAAGTCCCATATAACATACAAACAGTGTGCATATAAACCTGATGTGACAATATATAAGATCATTTTTTTATCAGTGCCATATGACAGTGCTGAGCAGCCTTCTGTGCAGGTAGCACACTGCAGCTCACAGGTTGTGGGGCACCACCGCACTGCCTCTGTTGATAAGCCTACTCTGATTTTAACAAATAATGTTATATTCCAATCTGCCTCTTATCAAAACTTTTTCATCTTTATGAACAAGTTTAACAACATGTTATTGAAGAGTTTGATTAAAATCGTATAATAGCCATTACGGAAATGATCATATTCAGGGCGATAATCCTATGTTAAGCACAAACTCCTGCTTGCTACAGAAACAGGATTACAACTCGGGGGGGAAATTCCTCCAGACATGGGAGATTGCTCCAAAGATTTGTTTAATGTGTGACTTAAAATCATGGGCGAAATTTATATCCTCAGAGAACAGATGAAATCATTCATAAACTGTGTGTAATTCCCTATTCTTTGGGGTTGCAATTTAGAATCTGGTGCAAATTGCACATCTGCTAATTACACACACTACTTTAATGGTAACTCCTGGGTGTGCAATTTGCACTAATGATTTCCACAGGTCAAACAATCACCCACTGAGCAGAAAAAGGGCCTTCTACTTGGCACAGATCCAGATGTTTTTTTCTTTCTTCTGAAACACAATAATTTGAGCGAATCACCATTGGAGGACAGAAGGTAGTAACAATATTGACATTGTAGATTTGGCATAAGGTAAGTGAATGTATAGTATAACCAGTTAGGTTCGTTGCTTTACCGAATCATAGAGATTTAACAAATATTTCTACTTCAGATACCTTTATTTCTTTGTTGAGATCTACCTTATGTTTTTGAGGTAATTTACATGTCAATGCTTCAGTCAAAGGTTGGCTGAGTGGAAGCCCCAGAGTATATTGGGTGTTGGTGACCTTTGCCCCCCAATTTCTTGTGCAGAACAAAAAACAATGTCAAGAAGCATGCTACAACACGGCTGCCTGTTTGACATTTTACTCTGGTATAGGCAAATCTATAAAAAATAATCCCCAAAAAAGGGTTTGTAGGAGATCTCTCCACGAAAACCCTTTTGTATTTTTTTGGCTCAACTTGTGGTCCCTCCAGCCTGATTTCCGAAGATACAAATGACTCTTCCATCAGTCGCTTGTTTAGGTGCATGCACATCAAAATGACTGATTCCCTATTGTATTGTTGACGTGCGAACTTTGCCTGCTGCACTGGAATCCAACAATGGGGAAACTCGGGTGGCTGGTATCGTCAGGTAAGCTATTAGGGTAGTTGAGGTTTGTTCATTTGTTTGCCAGATAGTGGGAAGACCCTGTTGGAATTGTGGTACTTTCCATTGGGGGAGAATTGTCACATTCCCCACTTGGTTTTGTGTACTGAACAGCCTTGCTGCAATATATGCATATGTTGGCTTCTTAGCTTTTCCCATTTCCTTCCTATGATAAATGCACCACCATCACTTCTATTTTAGTGGGTTTGCTGAATTCCAACATGGATTTTGCCTCCTCACACAAAGAATGCATTGCTTAGGAAAGGAGGTACTTATTTTGACTTTGCAGTATTCCCCTTTTCATACTGCTAACCTTTGTTCTACTTGTAGTGTTTGTGAAGGCACCGCTGTTTAAAGTCACATATGAAAAGGTATCTTTCAGGTTCCTCACAGACTACGTCAGAACAGACAGAAGGGCCTTTGCATATTTGGGCTACAACAATTCTACCAAAATATGGTCATAACGTGGCAGGTAGCTTAAAAAGTCTATTTAAGGCCTGCACTTACTCTCTGCAGGTGCAGTGAGTGACAAGAGGTCTGCCCTGAGACGGCACAATAAGAGTGCACCACCTTTTTGTGGTGCACTTCCAGTGCTCCTCCGAAGGGCCTTTTTACCTCTGTGCCCGTGTCTATAATACGGTGCAGGTGCAGAGGAGCAAAGAGAGCCCCTCACTTGCATGGGACCATGCCCCCATGTACATGAGGTAACACCCTCACATGATAGCGCTAGCGCTGCATGTGTGCTAGTACTATCAGTATTACAGAACGGCTGTACAAGCGTTTGCTGCCTTCCCTGTAATACCATTGCGCCCTGGGGGAGGAGGGGCAAAGCGGGCACACACGCCCTTTGGGCCCCTGAGGCACAATGTATAATGCAGATCCTGGTCCAGAGCACAGAACAGCCTTTAATAACCCCAGGCATCCATCCATTGATACATAATCTACGTAACAATGTCACTGCTGAGTCTCTCACTCTCTATACACACTACTAAAAGACCAACAATCTTCTACCAGCTCTCTATGCATTCCATGCATACCAAGGGAGCAAATGGACATCCCAAAGTGGATAGTCCACAAAGAATAAAGCACCTTCTGCAGAGAGCTCAGATCTAGAGCAAGGTAGGATCTGCCATGACATACCTTTTAAACCAAGAGCATCTTTAATCATTGCTCTTTGAAAATGTTCTCTAAAATGCACCATTTGCCTGTTTGTCATGAAGCTTTTTAGGGAAAAACCCACTAGGTCCTTCTTGAGAACGGCAGGCTCACTGTTCGCTCCCTGAAATTCATAGTAGGTGTTACACTCCACCACTTTCAAAGATCACCAGCTGCCACTGATATAGCATGCTAGGTTTTGCATAGTTTACTTGACCAGAGCATGTTAATTTACTTGACCAGAGCATGTTAGGGCTCTTTCAGTTATTTTTGGCGGATACGCAGGTCTTTGGGCTGTTGTGTGAACCAGCAGCACAACATTCAAGGCTCCAAACTAACAATTAAAGTACACCTTTAAAAACACTCTGGATAACCCCGAACATAGCCTGAGGGACGGTGCTTAATTTGTGCTGGTCACTGCAGATGATGGGCAAAGGCACTTGTTTGACCCTGAGCGAGAGAGAGAGGTAGAGGAGGAATAAAGAAGAAGAAGAGAAATATATGAAAATAGTGAAAAAGAGAGAAAGCAGGGATGACACAACCTGCAAGAGTTAGATCAGGAGACCGGAAGTATGTGATGATGGAGGAAGATGCATGTGGTGAGTTCCAAACTTGGCAACCTTGCTATCAGCAACCTCAGCATTGGGCATTACCTACGACGGGCTCCTAAGACAGGCTTTGGACTCCTGCACCAAAGGCTGTGGGCAGGGGACTGTGTCCATAGTGGAAGTGGGTTGTGCCAGTGGTGGAAGTGGACAGCAGTCTCTTTAGAAAAAGCTTGGACACCAGCACTTTTTTTTAATGATAAATAAAGTATGACGTTGCTTTATGGAACACTGCGCTTATCTGTGTTTACGTCCCACGATTGTTCATATTAACAATTGGTGGCATTTTCATCCGCTGCACTCACAATGGAACGGAGTCTCTGCTTGGAGCACTGACAATGTTTTGGTTTAGAGCTCTGCTGTGGGCTAAAAAACACCCAGAAACATGGTGCCGTGATTTCAGGATAAGGAGCATTCTTCGCATTAATATTTGTTATAAATAACCTTCAGTCACCTGATCCTTATTCCCAGAATCTCTTAAACCTGTTGCCAATATCCACTGAGAAGCACCCCCAGCGCTCCAAATTCTGCCAAGCATAATTCAAAATTAAATACACCTTACAACAAACGAAAAATGGAGCAAATGGAGCAGTTCAAGCCCAGATAATGTATACATAAAAGAATTATTCCCATTTACCATATGTGAAACATTTACACTAGATGGATTGTACCAAATTTTCATTAAAAAGATATGGTGACCTTCCATTTTACCAGAAACAGACAGTAATGTTGACAAAAAGTGTTGTGTTTTTCTAATGTGTTTGTTAACTAATACTTCCAGCCAGGAATACTCCGTGGTGTCCCCGAATATATGTCCCACCCCTCTGCAGTCAGGTTCAATGCATTGGGGGAGAACAAACCGCCTATTGTTAGATGAAATGGTTTCATGCAGTGAGAGTGTGAGGGAGGAAGAGCCAGGTACCTCCGGCTTCTCTCGATGAGTCCACAATGGGCAAGAGAGACAGACATTCATTTAGCACCAACTATTCTAAAGTATTTTTAACCGGTTATGTGTGTGACTATCGCTTGTTGCAATTAAATATTCTTTCTAATAGTTAGTGCTATGTTTTATTTTAACATCGCTATCTTACTATAACTGCTTAATTACTCGTTTAAGCTTTCCATGCTTCACAAAGTGCAACCAAGACTGTTTTCTTTTAGACTGCAAGAGTTTCAGAATTAAGCTGCTGACTGGCGTAGAATGTGTTCCTGGAGTCGGAGGCAGGAGAGCAGGAGCAGAAGCGCGGGACCCGGCCTTAAGGTAATTTTTTGTTAATTTAGTTTTTTATTCCCCTCTGCGTGACCCCTCTGCGACACCCCCTCAGCGGGGCCCCCCCTCCTGTGACCCCCCGCTCCCGCATCACCACCTGCGAGCCATGCCGGCTGCCACTGGGAGAAATATAGGGCCCGATACACAAAAGGCCTCTGCACTCGTGGCGGAGGCCCCGCAGTCGTGGCAGGACCGCCGCAATGAGAAACCGAAATGCTGAGGTCCCGCCACGAGTGCGGGCCTCCCCCATGACTTCGAACCTCTGGCACGAGTGCAGAGGCCCTTTGTGAATCAGGCCCATAGACTGTATCAAGCCTGCTGTTAAAGCTCTCAACTGGTTACCGGTGGAATCCTTGGTCAAACTAAAAGTCCCTTGCCCAGTGCATGAAGCTCCCAATAGAAAGCGACTGGGGTACACCAAGAGCCAGCGCTGTACTAACCAGAGGTGATATTACAGAAGTACCACAGCGGCACAGTGCCTGGTTGCTTCATCTTTTTATGCCCATGTAATACTTCCAAATTACAGATGAGGCCTCAGATCCTTGCACAACCTCTTCTTTAAAACTGTTGGCCTTCCAAACGATAATATTTTGCAAAACCATGACAAAACAAATTAACATATTAATTACCTTCAGTAATGGCTTACCTGGTAGAGACTCTACCTCGCTGCAGATTTCTTACTTTAGAATATTCCTCAGGCATCAGAATGGACCTGAAAAATCTTGAGCAGTACCTCTGCACACTGGTAGGTGGTGTCGATCTATTCTGCATCAGAATCATAGGTGCCATCCGTACCAGATGTGACATGCACAGTGCCTATATAGGCGCCACCCCAGCACAATAACATCAGTTCCTTTACGTGTGTCTTTCCATGCCAGTAGCACAGAGCCATGTCAGAGGACTGGTTGACCAGTATGCAGAAACTAAGGACCTACAGGGACCTTTTTAGGTAGGAAGACCAGTTTGCAGGAACAGGACGGTTGTGAGGGTCGGTAAGGAATCTGGCGCTGGACAGAGTCAGATGTCCAGGATGGGAACTCCATGAGCTAAAGCAGTGGTCGCAGTTTTGGCTCTAGAGGAATGAGCCCGCAAGCCATCAGGGCATTGCTTCTTGGCCAGTGCATAGCAGATATTAATGCAAATTACAATCCATCTGAAGATGGTCCGTTCTGCACTACTTTCCCCTTTGTTCACTCCAGTGGACCCAATAAAGAACTCAAGGTCCACCTGGTGTTCTTTGGAGCGATCGAATGAGAACAACAACGCTCAATTTGGATCCAAGGGGTGGATCTCTCCTCCTCCTTGAACGGGTGAGGCAAAGCAAAGAAGGTAGGCCGTGTGGTGCTTTGCCTGACATGGAAAGGTGTCACCATCTTCGGCAGAAAGAAAGCAGGGTGCAGAGAACCAGCGGCAGTCAGGGTAGGCCTTGGAGTCATGGTCTGACTCCAGATACCATAAGCAAACCAGATAGGGGTCTGTCACAGGCATCTGCCTGTGACAGGCTCAACAAGGTTTAACCCCACAGTATTCTTACAGGACATCCCCAAGGCACACTGGGAATGTAATTGCTCAAAAACAAGGTCAACAAAAAGTTTTAAAAAAGCAGACAAAAAATTACCGAGGTAGCACTTCCGGGACTGCACTGATGGCGCGGAAGAAAAAGAACTGATGTCAGCGTGCCTGGGTGTCGCCTTTATAGGCCCTGCACACGTCACATCCAGCACAAAGAACACCTATGATGTGGACGCAGATTCGATTGGTGCCACCTACCAGCGCCCCGCCAGCGTAGGCTGTCCAAAGAATGGAAGAGTCTTTACATTTTGCATGGAGAAATATGCCATCTGTAGAGAACTTTATGTGCAGCTTTTTTGTTTGAACACACATCGAAGACGTGGACTCTGAGCCAAATAATTTCCTGTGTGTTCATAGTATATATAAGTATTTTGGGAGGCTGAATGCCATCACTTACTGGTAATAATCAGTCTTAAGAGCAGCAGCATGAGCGCCCATCACAACATTCTCTATTACGACTCAGTTGTTCACAGGAACCTCATGTCACCTGACAGATACGAATTAGAATTAAATCATTGGTAGGCTGGTGGGCGTGATATCATGGAATCCACCTTACCTTGAATTAAGACAATTACACATAACTGGAAAAGAATGGTCTCAACTAAGCTTGTTCTTATTTACATAATCAAATGCTTCCATATTTACATATCTTGGGGTTTTGCTTTCACCTCATTACTGTATTCCATGGCTTAGAGGGTGCTTTATTTGTCCATGGAACCTCCCTGTTACCAGTAGATGTGATATCTGGATTTCTGTATTGCTTCTCAAGGAACAGAAGCTCTCCTTGGTGACGTCACTCAGAAAGCACTCCAAAGTATTAATGAGTGTCTGTTTCATTTTACATTTTCAAGAGACCATCCTTCAGGATAAACTGATGATCCACCAAATATAAATCATTGAAGTCGTGGAAGCAAATTCCACAACTGATTATTTTCTGCTTTGATTAATACTGGAGAGACTCAAATGCATTTTTTTACTGTGTTGAATATAACAAAGTTTTATAGTTGACTTGTGTGGTCCTAGTCGTGCTTTCAAATGCGTGTGAGGCGCAGAGCAGGTGGTCGTCTCTTCTCTTCCCTGCCTGTGCTCAAGGAGCTTCAAATGTGATCTTGAGTCTTTCATCAAATTTAAGAAATGCAGTTTATCCTATGGTCTTGCTTGCACTGTAACATTTTAAAATGTTTTATTTTCTGTTCATGCTGTTGCTGGAGAGGACAGATTTCAGTTATGTACAATTGAGTGCCATTTCCTTTGTCTATATGGAGATACTTTTTATATTTTAAATGTGCCCTTATTTCTTTTGTGGGGCGTAAAACAGAATTATTCAACAGATGTGGAGCAAGAGTCATATTACCATGTGATTTGTTTTCTGTTTTAGTATTGGTTAATAATATGTAACTTTTATGTCAAACCATAGTGACTGAAGGGTTTCTCTGTCTAAATTTGGGAGACGAGCCAGAGATTTTCCCATTACTCCTTAGAGGAAGATGTCACGTTAAGCCTTTCATTGATCAGAACTTAAAATATTTTCTCATGTACTTCTCTTCTACCTTTTATTGAGCAGTCCTTATGACATATGCTCTTAAACTCTTTATTTGTTTTGTGCTAAACTGCATTTGGTTCTGGCTATTAGCGAAGTTACGGGTTAGCTTTCACTACCATTGCTGATTTACTTATGTTTGCATTTTGAGCATTTTGAATTGATTGACTAACTGATATCTTTTTGCCATCTGTATTCTGATTTTTGTTACACTTTAACAAAGCTTCATGGTTTGCACTTTGACCCTTGTCTCGTGTGGAATTTCCTGTGTGGATTTCCCGTGTTAATTCTCTGTGTTACATGAAATTGTGCTAAGTCTCTCATTTTTAAAGACTCACACATAGCCCTGATCACTCAATCAGCATTTTTTAATGCTGAAAAGCACCGGCATACCTAACCCTTAAATGTAGGTTAGGTGTTATGGGAAGATTTTCATTGGGATTTATGGCAACCTCTATACTAGGTAAAGGGTCATCCAAAGAAGATATTAGAAGCCTTCTCTAAGGACTGTGTGAATGGGATAATTTGCTGATCTTGCCTTATATTTGAAACCTTGACTCTTCCGAATTCTCCACTCACACTTTTTCTTCTCATTTAAACATATAACTGGATAGTTGGACCCGTCCATCGCCTTCAATTGTCCGCCTGAACCCATCCGGGTGTACACTCGGATTGCAATTTCTATTTCCCACATGGAGTTGTTAGTGGAGAGGGGAATTGAAAATTTCTACAATCACAGACCCAGCATTTCAACATGCATTGTAGTGTTGAGGCAGAGGTAATGCTCTGTGCTGTCCTGTCTCTTTTGCTGTTATCAACTGTCTCCTGCAGCTAATAGTTCTGTGACATTGCATCTTGCAAGGCACAGTTTCCCCCTGGTTACCTCCCACTTATTAAGGGTCTGTCCTTTCAAGGGTTTTAAAATGTCCCTGATCCACGTGCTAGACACGGATTGTGCAATGTCGCCATTTACGCCTCGTTCCACCCATAAAAGTAATGAGATATATATTTCTGTGTATTGCAGTTCCAGTAATATAAACACAACTTTTATTACTCTAAATCCTTTTCTCTGAGTCACCAAGAGATCATATTGCACTCTTTGCTCCAGAGGAGCTTTATGGATTGTTTTCATATGGGATGGTTAATGTTATTCACATCATTGGTATTTAAATCACTCTGCTACAGTGTGGATAACCCTGTTACGAAAGATGCCATGGATATGGCTAGATCTATATCTATGTATCCAGAGAACCACACTTCTCTCGATATGATCATCAGTATCACTGGCAGTCTTTTGGGAATGTAAATACAATATGGCGTTGTATGCATTCAGAATGGCTAGTAACAATTTTACCTGAACATTCCCAGATTGTATACTTAGCCATCTTACTCAGTTGGACTCCCAGAGCAAAATCTCTCCTTGTTGTCAAAGGGGCTGTTTCTTGGCACGCTCTTGCATTTCCCAATAGCTTGTGTTGACCAGTGATGTGAATAGAAAAACATTTACTATTTTCTAATTAGCCTTTCCCTCTTAATAATAATCTGAGCCACTTAGAAGCAGATGGGTGACTCTACAGACAGCGAAGTGCCTTTCGCCATGTAAACCTAAAGGTCAGAGGGTCACTGATCCAGGGTTTTCGGGCTCAGAGGATCCCAAGGATCTTCCTTCAGATGAAGAACACAAGGGAACTCTGTGCAACAATTCAAGGCACAACTCCGTCATAGAAACCTTAAGAGCACAAGTGCTTACGCTTTAGGATCATGCTACTGCCGGTTTGTCGAATGCTGCAGTGAGTGAATACCAAGAATGCCTCGCGCCGATTCCATCACATGCCTCTTTCTTCCATCACCAGACACTTCCTCTCGCTATAGCTAACTTTGCCGAGTTTTTTTCATTAATGCTTTTTCGATTTGTCACTGGTTTCCTATGTTTTACTTCCCCCTTCTATCTTCCTTTTCTGCTTTTGTCTCTTTTCCTTTGGGTCATCAAAGTCAGATGATGGAAAAATGTGTCCTGCTTTCCAAAAATGACGGCAGGTCAGCAAACACGTGCACAAACTAAGCACGGCGAATGTCTGCACGGTAAAAAGAAAGCATCATTGAACTTACAATACCTCCATTGTGGGTTTGTGGAAGCGCGTGCAGGTGACATTCAATGTGAAGTCCTTAGTCTATAGATGATTATCAGGCCTTTAACAGAAGACTCTGGCAGTCTGTCTTCATAGCACCCGGATCTAAGCCCCTCTGTGGTGAACATGGAAAGCTTAAAACAACTGTGCACCTACACTGAAAGGGAAGGTGTCCAGGATGCTGCCCTTGTCGGCCCAGGTTGAGTCTGCCACTGTAATGTGTTTGGGCTGCTTGTGTGAGAAGGGGTCTCCTGACTGCTCAGTTTGGAACAATGCCTCAACAAGCTGAAGGAGAGATGAAGGAAGAAGAGAGAGCAAGTGGGAGGGAGGGAATGGGGGACAGAGAGGAAGAAAGAGAGGGGGGGGGAATATTTTGCCTTCTGTGCCCCTCGCTGCCCCCACTGTACTGTGCCCGTTTTTTCCTCTGTTCCCTCGCTGCCCCCACCTCCCTTGTGTCCATTTTGCCTTCTGTGCCCCTCGCTGCCCCCACTGTACTGTGCCCGTTTTTTCCTCTGTTCCCTCGCTGCCCCCACCTCCCTTGTGTCCATTTTGCCTTCTGTGCCCCTCGCTGCCCCCACTGTACTGTGCCCGTTTTTCCTCTGTTCTCTCGCTGCCCCCACCTCCCTTGTGTCCATTTTGCCTTCTGTGCCCCTCGCTGCCCCCACTGTACTGTGCCCGTTTTTCCTCTGTTCCCTCGCTGCCCCCACCTCCCTTGTGTCCATTTTGCCTTCTGTGCCACTCGCTGCCCCCACTGTAATGTGCCCGTTTTTTCCTCTGTTCCCTCGCTGCCCCCACCTCCCTTGTGTCCATTTTGCCTTCTGTGCCCCTCGCTGCCCCCACTGTACTGTGCCCGTTTTTTCCTCTGTTCCCTCGCTGCCCCCACCTCCCTTGTGTCCATTTTGCCTTCTGTGCCCCTCGCTGCCTCTCTCCATTCCCGCCGCTGCGTCCCCTGTGGCCCCGCCCCCCTGACTGCCCATTCGCTGCCCCTGCCTCCTGCCTCCCAGCTGCTCCTCCCTCCGACCTCCCCATATATGGCGGCCGCTGCGCGGCCGCCGCTGGCGCGCCAAAGGCGCGCCTAAGGCAAGCCCGTCTGCGCCCGTCCGCGACTGGACCGCGCCCAGCGCCAGAACCCCTGGGCCACGCGCCCCGGTCCAGCCTCGAGGACCGGCGCCGATACGATGCCACCACACTCCACGCTCTCAACCCCGGACGGACGCATAACTGCTTCAAGGCCGCCCCGAAACGCACCCATGGTCCCTTCACCTGCCGGAACTGCAGCTACACCAGCCTCAGAGCCACTGAGGCGCCCGCCAAGAAGGACCTCAACCACCTCCGGTGCATCCTACTGAACACCCGCTCCGCACGCAAACACGCCGTCGAGCTCTGGGACCTGCTCGACACATCATCACCAGACGTCGCCTTCCTGACAGAGACCTGGATGAACGATTCCTCCGCCCCCGACATCGCCATAGCCATCCCAGACGGCTATAAGATCACCCGCAGAGACCGCGTCAACGCAGTAGGAGGAGGAATCGCCATCGTCCACAAGAACACCATCAGGGTCTCGACCAGCACCGACGACACTCTCAGCACCGCCGAACACATGCACTTCCAGATCCACACGGACCCCAACACCACCCTTAGAGGCACCCTTGTCTACAGACCCCCTGGGCCCCGACCCCAGTTCAGCGACTCCATCGCCGACTTCATCAGCACGCACGCCCTGACCTCTACCGACTACATCCTCCTCGGAGACCTGAACTTTCACCTGGAGAACAACAACGACAGCAACTCCACCACCCTGATCGACAACCTCGCCAACCTCGGGATGAGCCAGCTCGTCACAACACCGACCCATTCCGTCGGCCACACGCTTGACCCCATCTTCTCCTCAAGCTCCCACGTCTCCTTCAGCCACACCACGGAACTCCTCTGGACCGACCACCGCTGCATCCATTTCACCTTCCAGAAACCCACCACACACCACCGCACCCAACAGATCCCACGCCGCTGCTGGAGAAAAGTCACCGAAGACCAACTTCGGGCAACCTCGCTCTCAGCCCTCCCTCCGACCCATCCAACACCGACGACGCTGCCTGCAACCTCAGACGATGGATGGACGACTGTGCCAACACCTCGCCCGCTGAAAAAACTCACCTACAGTGACACCACCAAAAGAGCCAGCTGGTTCACCTCGGAACTCCTAGCTTCCAAGCGTACCTGCCGGAAACTAGAGAAGAAATGGCACAGTGATAAGACACCGGACAGCCACGCAGCCCACAAAGACGCCATCCGTAACCACCACCACCTCATCAAGTCCGCCAAGAGAATCTCCTTCAAAGACCGCCTCGACAACAACGCACACAACAGCAAGGAGCTTTTCAACATCGTGAAGGAACTCTCCAACCCCAGCTCCAACACCAACGACATCCCGCCGTCGCAACCCCTGTGCGATTCCCTCGCCACCTTCTTCCACCGCAAGATCGCCGACATCCACGACAGCTTCAACACCCAGACAGCCCCAACTAAGATCGATGCACCAGACCCGCCGCACACCATCGACCACGACCCCCTGCCAGCCTGGGCCAGCGTGAACATCGAGGACACCATCAAGACCATGAGCACAATACACTCCGGCTCCCCGTCAGACCCTTTCCCGCACCACATCTTCAACAAAGCCAGCAGCTCCATCGCACCCCACCTGTGCAACGTCATCAATCTCTCCTTCGAGACCGCGACCTTCCCAGAGAGCTGGAAACACGCAGAGATCAACGCCCTACTCAAAAAACCCAAGGCGGACCCGAGAGACCTCAAGAACTTCCGGCCCATCTCCCTGCTTCCGTTCCCAGCCAAGGTCATCGAGAAGATCGTCAACAAACAGCTAACCCGATACCTCGAAGAAAACAGCATCCTGGACCCATCCCAATCGGGGTTCCGCAGCAACCACAGCACTGAGACTGCCCTCATCGCCGCCACCGACGACATCAGGATCCTGCTGGACAACGGTGAGACCGCAGCCCTCATCCTGCTGGACCTCTCCGCCGCCTTCGACACTGTCTGCCACCGCACTCTACGCGCACGCCTCCACGACGCAGGGATCCGAGACAAGGCCCTGGAATGGGCCACCTCCTTCCTCGCCGGCAGAACCCAGAGAGTCCGCCTCCCACCATTCCGATCCGAAGCCTCCGAGATCATCTGCGGCGTACCCCAGGGATCGTCCCTCAGCCCAACACTGTTCAACATCTACATGGCCCCACTCGCACGCATCGCCAGACAGCACGACCTCAACATAATCTCCTACGCCGACGACACTCAACTGATCCTCTCCCTCACCAAGGACCCCCTCGCCGCCAAATCCAACCTCCATGAAGGAATGAAGGCCGTCGCCGATTGGATGAAGATCAGCCGACTAAAACTGAACACGGAGAAGACAGAGGTCCTCATCCTCGGCTCCAACCCCTCAGCATGGGACGACTCCTGGTGGCCAACGACGCTGGGAGCAGCCCCGACACCCACCGACCACGCACGCAACCTGGGAGTCATCCTCGACTCAACGCTCTCCATGGCCAAGCAAGTCAACGCAGTCTCATCCTCCTGCTTCAACACCCTCCGCATGCTTCGCAAGATCTACAGGTGGATCCCGACAGACACAAGAAGAACAGTCACCCAGGCCCTCGTCAGTAGCAGACTTGACTATGGGAACGCCCTCTACGCGGGAGCCCCGGCCAAGCTCATCAAGCGACTGCAACGCATACAAAACGCCTCCGCACGCCTGATCCTCGATGTACCACGCCACAGCCACATCACCCCCACCTGAGGAACCTGAACTGGCTCCCCGTCAACAGGAGAATCTCCTTCAAACTCCTCATCCACGCACACAAGGCACTCCACAAGACTGGCCCAGCCTACCTCAACAGACGACTCCTCTTCTACGTCCCCAACCGCCAACTCCGCTCCGCCGACCTCTCCCTCGCCACCGTCCCTCGCATTCGAAGAACTACCACCGGCGGCAGATCCTTCTCCCACCTCGCCGCCAAGACCTGGAACACCCTTCCACTAAGCCTACGACAGACCCAAGACCTGCTGACCTTCAGGAGGCTACTCAAGACCTGGTTGTTCGACCAGTAGCAGCACCCCCACCCCCTTTTTTTCCCTAGCGCCTTGAGACCCTCGCGGGTAAGTAGTGCGCTTTACAAATTCTGTGATTGATTGATTGATTGAATAGCACTGAGGTGATAAGACTCCAAAGGGAACAAAGACACTGGGATCGAGGGGACAGGCCAGGGAGGACGGATGTAGAGGAGACGGGAGAGATGGACAGAGTGCCAGGCGCTGGGGAGTGCAGCAAAAAGCAATGGAGAGAGTGCCAGGAATAGAGAGAGAGAGAGATGTGGGTTAGTGGCCAGCTCCCGAACTATGGACCCTGCGGGCTGCGCCCAGTGTTGACACGTGGAAAAACAATCGTCTAATTACGGGTAAAACCTTTATTTCCCTGTACCTTAGACTGTATTCATATCTATTCCCTGTACCTTAGACGGTATTCGTATCTAGACTAAATATTTCCAGCCCCGTATATCTGTTTTGCGGACCGCATCTTGCTATCCCCTTGTTTTTATTTCCCGGTTACTGGGTTTAGTGCCAAGATACCTCGGTGAAGAAGCCATAGTTGTTGCTTATTAATCTTATGCAATTAACAACCATTGGCAAAGCCAATAGTCCTGGCTGGTTGGAGATGTAATGTTACTTGCTGTATTATATATCTGGATGCAATGACAAAAACAGCAAAATATAGTCAGGCGGTGCACTATGCTAAGCACAGGTTTTTAGGTTAGGTGCTTTCAAGCCACGCCATTAATTACATAGGTCACGCCCCTTTGAGAGACCCCCAGTTTTTCATCCCACTTAAAGCCCTGCTAATAAGTAAGATAAATAAATAATTCGGGCCACGCAAAGATATTCAGTAACAAAAGCAGTGTAAGAACCTCCCTGAACGGACACTGACTTTAATAACCACATTTCTTGTTTAAATTAATTTCCATTTCACGTGTCCTCGCGATGCTGACAGCTGGCCTGCGAGAGCTCCGTTTGCAGCATGTCATACGAGGACAAGAAATGTCACGTCGCAGTGCTTCACCCAGCGCGCGAGCGTTCCTTACCTCACGGGCGGCTGGTGGAATGCAAGCAGGTCAGATGGTTGGCACAAGCCCAGGTGAAAAAAAAACAAAAGTTAAAGGTACATTTAATCAAGATTTCGACCGTTTAAAAAGCCCTCCCGGGCTTGACGGATTTACAGGGAAGGCGCTCGTGCGGACAACACCCTGCAGAGGCATTCGTTGATCTAATTGCGGGGTTTGAGTAGTCGACAATAAATGACGAAAAGTAAAAGGTTGGCCTTGACTGGGCCTGTAAAATAAAGAGTTTATACTACCTGAAAGTAAAGGCACTGGGTAAGTAAAAATGCCACAAACAGAAACGAAAAAAAGCGCGGCCGCGAAACTGAAAGCGACCGCACTGTCATTAGTACCGCGCTGAAAATGAAAATAAAAGAGCGAAACTGAAAGCGACCGCACTGTCATTAGTACCGCGCTGAAACCATACAAGCAAATGATTTAAAGAGCAATGCAGCTTGAAACTTAGAAACGAAAATAAACGCGGCCGCGAAACTGAAAGCGACCGCACTGTCATTAGTACCGCACTGAAAATGACAATAAAAGAGTGCTTACAGAGTAATTGAAGGAGGCCGTGACCCTCCGCAAGTAAACGATCCAATCCCGGTGGGCTGGGCCAAAAGCGGACAGGGTGGCAACCCTCAGTGTAATGATTGCCTCCAGTGCAATCATTACACTGTGTTTTGCATCATCCATGACGCAAAACGACGCGCACCAATCAAAATTGCAGGCGGAGCAGCGACACGACTTCTGGAATCGTATCGATTCCAAGAAGCCCTTGCATGGAGAGAGCAGCGCATGCACGCTGCTAACGCCAGGCGAGACCTAAAAAAATAAACAATGTAGTTCAGTGTCCTTGTAGAAGGCTGACTTGCCTCTAATCCTAGAATGATCAGGTAACTGAATGCCACTGCCAGTAGAGGTATTCATGGAGATGGGCCTAACTGCCTTTTTTTGACTTCTTGCATTGCACACTACCCTTCCAGAGCCAATAAGTGGAAAAATATGGAACTTTTCCAAATATACATCATTTCTCTTTTGACATCTACATAGATGGGTGGTCCTAAGTGGTGTATTTGTTTACAGTGGGTGCTCTACCATAAATTGGCCCATTGCTTCCATGTCATCAAGAACACGGTGCTTCTAGTCCCGGGCTTTTGAACTTACAATCAGTCATACTACTCTAATGAACGCAATGGAAGAAACTATAACTAGAACACCCAGAATACACAAGTTGGTCACGCGAAACAGAGAACTGGAAAAATAATGTCCTTGCTGACAGGCAGTGAGTAGGTCAGTGATTTCAGTGCAATTAAGTTTCAGGTAAATTATCTTGGCTGTCAACTGGCCTCATGTCATGATGGAGTGCGCCAGCCTATCATGTTCTATAACCAACACTACTAAGCATGCTGGGACTTGTAGTTTTCCTTCCCCATTATGCTTTGATCTATAAGCCCCCAACTTAAATATGTTGGCTGAAAAAATAGAACTGACTGTGAATTATTTCACAAAGGTATTGGTGGACTTACTGGTTTTTATGTGCCAGATGAGTTGGAAACCGGAAGTGTAAGGGTATCTAGAATAAGTCAAGAGCGTCTGATCCATGCCAGATTTTCAAGATATCCACATGAAATAAATGTACACACTTTGGACACTCATGCTAGCATAGAAACCTATGTAAACATTTGATCACAAACTCTAGTCCCTGCCGGAAATATTTTATGCATTATTTTATCAGCTTTGGTGCATCCCAGACATGGTGTCTTTTAGATTTATGTAAAGAAGGAATTAATAAAGTTCAGATAGAACAGTGTCTCCTCTAGGAAGTTCCGCAGGGTGTTTATTTAAGTAGCTCTGTGAACGCCTTGACCGAAGTCTGACCTCGATCCCCGCCATACAGAGCGACACTGGGGAATGCAACTAGAAAATATGTAGTTCTTGCCTTCAACCTTGAATGCGCACAGTGTTTTGGGCTAGACACACAACAACACTGTGACGCAGCGGCCTGTGGGCCTGCATCTCCCATTGTTATCAGCATAAAGCCCATGTTATTACAGCTCCAGACACTATTACCAAAACAGGATATCCTCTGGCGCAGACAGAAAGCGAGAGTCGCTTGAGCCCTTTGATGAGCGAGGGGAGCAGTGCATTTGCAATAAATTGTTATATTGGATTGTTTCGCCTTCCTGTTTAAAGGTAATATCCTTTTCAGGCAGGAGCAGGCCCATTCTGTAAAGCTTCAGATTTACACCACCTAGTGACATTTCAACTGGCTGTGAGGAAAACCCCCTACGGTGCGAGTGTGGGGCCGGGTTGTGCCATCTCTCCACACAATGAACATGTTTAAACTCACGCACAATGTGGGCTGAATGGCTGAAGCCTCATCTACTTAAGGAAATAATAAATTAGGCATGTATGTCCACTTGAGAGGCAACAAAGTTAAGGTCACCAGATGACTCTGGGACACCATTTTCAGCCCGAGACTTTGCTTTAACAATCTAATGCATTCTGGGAGTTTTAATCTTGGTTAAATTGAACAGCACCAACCGTATTAAACCATCTCAGTCCAGGATTGGAACATGGTGTACATGATGATAAGAAGTCATCTTGTAATCCTGGTCAAAATTTAATTTGCATGAACAGTCCAGAGTGCCTGAAACGTCCTTGGAACTAGTGCTGCTTACCTGTAACACTAAACACCTGATCTGGTAGGAAATGAACAAAAGCAGTTGTAAAAAGCGTAATCCACTCTGAATTTGAAGGTCAACTGAAGAGCTTTACTAGAAGATCCATCCACGGACAAGGCAGGAAACAAATGGCAGAACGTACCTGAGGTTTAATGCGTCCTCTCATAATGGGGCCAGAACCCTGCTGTGTCGTAGTCAAAGGAGAAGAGGGTCCCCAAGACAACACACAGGTAAGATGCCACAGCAGTCTTTCAATCAGACATCTACAGTCATCTGACCTATGAAATACACAATTGCCTTTCCGTCACTTAGGACTTTAATAATTTAAAAGACAAAATCTGCAGATGTAACAATTACCTCCTCATCTCCTTCCTCGTTCCATTTTTGTATGTGATGAGGGGAGGCACCACCACCTCCAGACAAGCAAATCATATCTAAAAAGTTCTTTTTTCTAAACAAATTCCTTGAAAAAGGACTTTTACCACCATCCCTTAGTAACCCCACACCCTGAGTAGGATATGAAAGGGCATTGGTACTGACAGCACTTCCTGTCTGTTTGTTTTGGTGGTCTTCTTCAGAAGGGCTCCCCCCCATGCTCCAGCCTGGCCAGAGATTTCCCATTTTAAAGAAGGAACTGAAGGTGATGGTTGGTTGGGCTCATTTTTCCCTCAAATGGCGGCTGAGAGATGTAGGCTCACATCGCATCCTTCTTCATTTTTAGGTGAATTGCTGAGAACCAGTCTTCTATCAGTTGAGACGAGCTCTTAGAGGTTTATTTCCTGCATCCTAGTCTTTGGGCATTTTGCAGTTGAAGTAACACCTGTAGTGAAGTGGTGCCTGGGCCCAATTTGCTTTCTTGTAAAGTGTTGGTGTCCCAGTGGTATGAAATCCTTGCTTTCTCATATAGTACGGTTGTTTGAATGTGGATTATTAGTAGTGGCAAATGTATATCTGCCACTGGCAATAAGGCCACTAACATAGTCTAGGGCTCAGAATAGGTCTTAGAAAATTATTCCCGTGCTCAACCCTTAGTAGCTTGGCTGCGAGCAAGCAGGCTTAATCTCAAAGACGGGTATGTAAAGCATTTAAAAACACAAATTCAGTAAATAATTAAGACACAACATACAATACAAATTCAACACCAATTTATAAAAATAGGAAATATTTTTGTCTTTAAAATGACACCAAAACAAAAACAATCCAATGTAGGGAACCGGAGATATGAATTTCTAAAGATTTAGCACTATTTAGCACATAGAACCTATAGAGCCTATTGGAACATCTGGTCGAGCTAGACCGGGACACAATCAAAGTTTCAAGCCAACCACGATGGAGCCCTGCACAGCTACCCCTCATGATAGGTCTCGGTCAAAGTTTTTACCTTCTGACTTAGAAACGTTTCTGGAGCGTTTTGCCCGGGGTCCCTTGAAGCTCTCAGACAGTCCGGATTTGGTGAGGGTTCACCAGCTTGCCTTGTGACGAGCTCCCGGTCAAACTTATGGAAGTCAGATCATCAGAGTTTTCCAGCGGGATGAAACAGGGATCCAGACCGGCTCGCGGTTGAAGGTGGGCGGCTTGACTCTCACTGTTGGTCCCGGTCACCTCTCCTACGGTCGGACTTAGAAACTTTTACAGAGCTTTTTCTTGTGCAGTCCCGCGATGCTCTTCACCAGGCCGGATTCGGCTGGGTTCAAAGAGTAGAGTTGTAAATGAAACTGGCTTCTCCTGCCTGTCGCCTCCTTCCATTGAAGAATATTGTTTACGATCCCTCCCCGTGCTCTGGAATTCCCATGTAGCGGAACCCTGCCCTCCCAGAAGAGCTTTCTAACCCCAGGGACTATTTATCACCTCATCAAAGGATCCTGGCTAATCCACTTAACTCTGATCAATCAGGACAGACCACTGGAAGGCTGAATTTTGACTTACAGACAAGAAAGTCTTATAACTTCTTGTCTGTACACTTTAGGAGAAATTCAACAATAGCATACTGTTGGATTTATCAATACCATTCTAGGAAGTCTTTGAATGATATTTTTTATGATTCTCCTAGCGGGAATTATTAGTTAATAACTTCTTGCAATGTTGACCTATGTGGCAATGGAAAAAATTACTCGGGCCATTTTTCCAACACCAGGGCTTATAAAAACATCTTTTATAAGGACCCTGCTTATATCTACAGGACCCCTCCCCCTCACCCCTGGAACACATATGGGAGACTTTAGGGGTTCTGAATATGTAGAAATATTGCAGATCCTCACTCCACAGTGCTCCTAGCACAAAAGCCGATTTTGGGGAGCTCTTTACCACAATGTTGGGAGGGAAATGTGGAATTTCACTAACCCATGGCATCTAAAACTCATTTTTTAAGGATCCTCCTTATAAATACCTGCCCCCTGGGGGATACCCTGGGGGGGTACCTAATATGCCCAGACATTGTAGTTTATTACTTTTTAAGTGCCCCAAACACCAAAGTCGAGTTTGGGCACCATTTGCATTTTGAAAGCAGTCCTGTGATCCAGCGCGGCTAATATAAATTCTTCTCCTTTGGACATGACATTCAGGTAAATCACTCTTTTAACAATTATACCATATGACGGTGGGGCCCATAACACCGCATAAACATTCACTCTCTCAATCTTTTCCCTTGGGTCACATCCACTACTACTAAAGAGAAGAAAATAGTTGCTGGAGGAACGGGATACCTTATTAAAATCGACAAGATAATTTCTCAAACATCATATATAATCAGTATTAATCCTGTCAGTTCTAAGACATCAAGGTATTCCGCTCTTTGGTCGATGAACCAACTAGTAAGAATAAGTTGATGGTGATTAAGACCAGCTCAATCACATTAAAACTTATTAAACATTACACTTTTTATTGAGCTAAAGAACCACAGACTCGTAGTTTTAATTTATAATAGATTTTATCTACCTTCTTTAAATGCAAGAATAAGATTCAATTTTATTAATCAGTTTAATACGTTTCAATATTATTATAAGAAATAAACTTTAAAAGAATTTATGCATACCCCTTTTAGATGCAGATAAATTGCAGATCACAGCATAGAATTCCCAAAACTGACTGTCTGTCCCGCTAACCAGGCCTCCTCGACGGATCTCCTATACAGGTTTCCCGCATCGATCTCGTTCCTTCCCAGTCAAGTTAGAGTCAAAAATGATTAATTCTATTAAGAAAATGGCCTATAGAAAATAGCAGCAGTTCTTCAACGTCAACGTCCAGTGTTCAAAAATTATGTATGAATAGCGCTCCTCCTGCTTAAGAGTAGGTCCTCCTATACCCTACTACTAGCTTACTAAACAGAAAAGTTGCAAATCTTTGGGGGCGAAAATCACGCTAATTGGTCCATTGGAGGGGTGGCAAGCATCACCTTATTGCCCTCCTTGCTCAAACCGGTTCTGAAATTGTTTATAATTTTGTCCTTTCTCACGGCTTTAGGGTTATAGCAATCCGATTGACAGTTCGTATAATGTTGCTTCTTCTTAGTTACTTATTTTGAACAGTCCATTGTTAATTCACTGTTACTGGTCCTGTTCTCACAGATTCATGCTGAGTCCTTCTTGGCATCTATTTCATGACAAGTTGGCCCGTCCTTGACACTTCTCACTTCTGGGCTCGACTCATACCCACGTGACATATCTATGCGGCTTTCCTCTGCTTGGAAGCCATCTTTGCATCTGCGCATTAAGCCCATCTGCCTCAGCAGCCATTTTTACAGCACGGCCTAACAGGCCCGAAAGAACTATCATGAAAACAAACACAATCATAATTAAAATAGAGAAAATAAGCCTTTTCGATTCCCACCCGTCATTCTAAATACCCCAATTAGATGTTACCTAGCAAAAGCGACATGTAAAGCCATGTTTACTTACCATCCGCATTCTTTTGCCACAATACAATTTACTACATAGTACAAAACATGCAATATCACTCTAATTAGTACGCAAACCTTTATATTAGTGTTATTTCATGTTGACAAATGTAAATAGGTTAACTTTGCACATAAATTGCCAGTTACCACTTATGTATAATGTCTATAAGAGACGTAAAATGTTGATTAGTCAATCAAACAAATAATAACATTAATTTATTAGCATGAATATTAGGGGGTTCAAAAAAATGTTTGTTTACCTTGCTCCATCACCTGCAACACAGGGCTGCTTTTAAACTGACCTCAGGCTCCAGCAGTGCACATTTGCAAGTGCAGAAAAGCTACTGGCCTTTGAACTGCCATGCCCTATTATATGCTAGGGTCTTAAAGGTAGTTTTAATCCCCTGCCCTATTATGTACTAGGGCCTTATATGGGAGGTCATGCCAATCATAGGGGTACCCTAACCCGTAGTGTACCCTAGTGTATGCAAGTGTTTTCACTATATTTTAAGAGTCTCTTTCAGTATAGCACTGGCCCTGGGCCTGGTTAGGCAGAGCCCAGGGTCAGTCAGAGTCAGTTACCACCAGTACCAGTCAGCAAAAAGTTGAGGGGTGCCCATGGCACATGATGACTTTGCAACAATGGTGATTTGGAGTTCCACAGTATGCAAGGACAAGGGGTGCAGGGTGCCCGCCTTCTTATTTAGAATAGAGCTGATGGTATGGAAATACCAAACTAATAGCAGTGCAGGTGGCCCATCCTGCAGTTTCTTTCATCAGCGATACAATGGGTTACCTGAGAAGAATATGGCAGGGAGTGCTTTCTGTCCTTCTGGTAAATCAAAATGATTTGGGGATGGTTCATCTTACAGAAAATATAGGTAAGGATTCAAGTTCAGAGGCTGTCCCTGTTAACTGTCTACCTGATGTTTGATCCTTAGGTCCACCTTAGAGATTTCATGTCTGCAGTTGTTGCAGGTTAACCCTTGAAGGTATGGTCCGTGTGGTTTGCATATAGGGCAGCTTCGGGATGAGTATGTCCAACCTTCCTTTTTGGAGTGAGAAAGGATCAGTATATGAGTGCCATAACCTGGCTAATATCATTAACATCAATTATAAACATAACAAATGCAGTATTTGTTATTATGTAAAACACAGTTTTATTATTATTGCTCTGGCCTGACAGCCTGCCTCTGGTGCCATTTGGAACAGGTGGAGGACAGTGCTGCATTGCTGATTGGGGAACTCTCCCATCTGACAGGCAGGTGGCGTCTTCAAATGCCTATTCAGAGGAGTGCTAACAGTGAGAGACTCCCTGGGAGCTTTGATATGGCAATTGGACCATTGAGTTGTAGTTGCGGTCCTTGGCTATAAAGTGGAAAGTACAAAGAACCTGGCACAACCTTCCTCTTCTATGCATTTAAAACTTACTCTGCCTATAAGAGCAAATATGGTCACAATTATGTTTTTAGGAGTAGGTGCCTCACATTTTGAGTGTGCCCCTGAATTGTACATTAATCAAGTTTAAATTGAGATGGTTTACCAATTGATACTCCTATGTGGCATACTGTCAATATTTCCTTGTGTAGCATCTCCTCTTATAATAATAGAAACACTTGGATAGAATGTGTGTGTTAGACCTGTCATCCTTGCCGTGGTTTTCCCCTTAACATTTTGCCTTCAAACCTCTTGTTTTGCTGCCCTTGTTTTTACTGGCCATAGGACTCTGTGTATTTTACCACTGCTAACCAGTACTAAAGTGCTTGTGCTCACTCCTTAAAACATGGTAGAATTGGCGTATACCCAAATGGCATATTTAATTTACATTTTATGTGAAAAAATCTTAAAACTGTTTTTCAAAACTGCAAGACCTACCTCTCCCATAGGATAACATTGGAGTTATCTTATTACATTTAGTAAGCTGCAAATTCCAAATGGAAATAGGTAACCAGTTCATGTTTAGGTTCTTTGGAATTACAATTTTGAAAATGCTCCTTTTGGAAAGTTGGCATTTTCCTGCCTTAGCCATTTAGTGCCTTCAGCCTTTCTCTGGGTCACATGACTGGGTGTAGCTGACAGTTCGTCTTTGTGTATTCCTCCTAGACTGCCTCACACAATAGAGAGCTTAGGTAACTGACATCACTGACAGGAGAGGAGAGCGGAGCTGGGTGCAGCCCTACCTACACTTGAATAGGCTGTATCCTGCCTCCAAAGAAAGGGCTACATACCCCTTGTAGTTAGTCTGTAGCCAGGACAGGGGAGGCGTGTAACCTGTGCACTTCAAATGGAAACCTCTAGACACTTTTCCCACTTCAAAGCAGGGTCTAAATATTGGACCTTAGTCACCAACTCTTCAGTACACTTCTGGACGTGAGGATAATCTGCCAGGAAGAAGGACTGCTGTGCTGCTGAAACGATTGTCACTCTGCTGGACTGCTGCCTTGCTGGACTGCTGCCTTACTGGATTGCTGCCCTGCTACTTCCCTCCTGCCTGATTCAGAGGGATTGGACCTACAACTGAACCCAGGACTCCCAGAATGACTCCAAGGGCTAGTCCACTGGCCTCCTGTTCAGAGCCACAGGGAAATATTAGGCTCCCAACTACCTGAACCAGCACCCAGATCCAGGTGGAGTAAGCCCCTGACCCCCACGTGGTGCCCCTCAGGTCCTGCATCCTTGATGTGGCCTTAGTGGTGCTGAATTGAAGTTTTTGGTCTCTTCGCAACTGTGAAAGGGCCAGTTGGTGCCAAATCTCGTCGCTCGCACTGCCTGCCAACGCGAAATTCCGATAACCCGACCCTTCGCACTACAGCATCAACCTCTCGCAGAGAGCGCATCGCGAAGCTCCAGCTGATCGCCCGTGGCGATGACAGTATCTTCACGCTACATCGACAACCGTCCGTGATGTCCGGCCTGCTCTTTGCACTGCAACGACGATCGTCCATGATGCTTCCCTGCTCCTCGCACCCCCCTCCATTGCAAACAGAATTCTTGCGCTGGGCTGAGAAGGTAACTTTTCTGCAGGATTAACCTGGTCCCTGTATCTGACCCGCGTTCCATCGCAGTCAGCCTGAACTTGTGACTTTCTCCCGCTCTCGCGCTATTTTCACTTCAATCTTTAAAATTGCACCTCTTTGGTTGTACTAATTGGATTTTTGTCATTGTGGCCTTGATTTAAATCAATAAAGTTTGCTATATTATTCTAAATTCGTGTGAGATTTTTCTTGTGTTGTGTTTTCACTTTATTACTGTTTGAAGTGCTGCATAAATACAACACTTTACAAATTGTTTCTTAGTAAAGCCTGACTGCTCTGTGCCAAGCTACCAGAGGTTTGAGCACAGGTTAATTTGGCATTTGCTTGTGCCTCACCCTGACAAGGATTGGGGTTTCTGCTTGAGTGTGGATTTCACACCCCTCAACCTGTAACCCAATTTCTCACAGTGTGCTTTCGGCGTCATGAATTGTCTTTGTCCACAGGGATATGGCTCCCTTATATTTGGTTCTTTAATCAATTGTTTGCAAATATAACTGGTCAGACTAGTAGTCCTTAATGAAGGTGTTCTTCTATCTGACAAGGTAAATAACTAATAAAGCCCACCCTCAAGAGTCATATTCTGTCTAGAGTCTGTCGCATAGTAAGGCGAGAGATGTCTCTTCCCTCTTTTTATCCACTAAAGAGACAAAAGCTTGAGTTCCCTGTAATGTGCGACACTTCAGATATGAGGCAGCTTATTATAATATAGCTCAATTTAAAGGTGGGTTTAACCCCTTCGATTCTCATGATGGAATGGTTCCGTCATGAGCATCGGTGCCCCTGTGCTCATGACGGAACCATTCCATCATGAGGCCAGGGGCACAAAATCCCTCTGCTGCAGACAGCAGAGGGATTTCCTTTTCTCCCCCACAGCCTCGGGAGCTGGGGAAGAGCTTCCCAGCTCCCGAGGCCCCCTCCCTTTCAGTGAAATGAAGATCAGCGCGCACGTCGCGCTGACTTCATTTCACTGAAAACTAAACTAAAATGAGCCTTTAGGCTCATTTCAGTTTCACTTTACGTGCTCAGGGGCTATCTCAGCCCCCTGAGCACGTAGAAAGACGGAGAGGTATCATTAGAAAGGGAGAATCTCCCTTTCCAATGGTACCTCTCCTCAGTGGATCTCTGCTAGGGATCGCCCCAGGAGGGCGATCCCCAAGCAGGGATCCACCCACTAAGTCACCAGGGAGGGGGAGCGGCCCTTGGGCAAGGGCTTTGCTCCCCCCAAAAAAATTGCCAATGTTCAGTCTTTCTGCCCCCCCTGGGGGGCAGATGGGGGCAGTAGCCCCCAATCTGCCCCCCCAGGGGGGGCAGAAAGCCCACTAGACACCAGGGATTTTTATTTGGTGCATTTGTTTTAGGGTGGGGGCTGCCCGAAACGGGCACGCCAATGCCCCCACCCCCCACCACCATTACAGCCTTTCTGCCCCCCCTGGGAGGCAGATGGGGGCACTAGCCCCCAATCTGCCACCCCAGGGGGGCAGAAAGCCCACTAAACGCCAGGGATTTTTTTTTGTGTAATTTTTTTTAGGGTGGGGGCTGCCCAAAACGGGCACGCCAATGCCCCCACCCCCGTCACCATTACAGCCTTTCTGCCCCACCCTGGGGGGCAGATGGGGGCTGCAGCCCCCAATCTGCCCCCCCCGGTGGGGCAGAAAGCCCACTAAGCACCAGGGATTTTTTTTGTGCAATTTTTTTTAGGGTGGGGCTGCCCAAAACGGGCACGCCAATGCCCCCACCCCGCCGCCACCATTACAGCCTTTCTCCCCCTGGGAGGCAGATGGGGGCAGTAGCCCCCAATCTGCCCCCTGGGGGCAAAAGCCCACTAAACGCCAGGGATTTTTTTTGTGCAATTTCTTTTAGGGTGGGGGCTGCCCAAAATGGGCATGCCAATGCCCCCATGCCCTTGCCACCATAACAGTCTTTCTGCCCCCCCTGGGGGGCAGATGGGGGCAGTAGCCCACTTGACGGCAGGGATTTTTTTTTGCGCATTTCTTTTTAGGGTGGGGGCTGCCCGAGTGGGCACGCCAATGCCCAAATCCCTGCCACCATTACAGCCTTTCTGCTCCCCTGGTTTCCCGATAAAATGGTACCTCACACGCGTGGAGTGGGGCAAGTACCAGCGACAGGCAAAGGCCCAAAACCTAGTGAGGCGACATCAAAATTACCTATCACAAACCAACCTGGTTTCAAGGGGGTCCCATGAGTTTTGGCCCCGGGTTCGGCGGCCAGCTAGGGAAACCTACCAAACCCACACATTTCTGAAAAGTAGACTCCCGGGGAATTCCAGGGAGGTATGGCTTGCGTGGATCCACCAACGTTTTCTTACCCAGAATGCCCCAGAAACCTGAAATTTTACAGAAAAAACACTTTTTCATACATTTTTGTGAGGGAAAGTTGTGGCATCACCGGGCTGACACAAATTTCCTACCACCCAGCGTTCCCCAGGTCTCCCGATAAAAACGGTGCATCACTCGGGTGGGAGGCCCAAGTACCCGCGACAGGCAAGGACCCAAAACGTATTGAGGCGACATCAAAATTGCCTATCAGAAAACGACCTGGTTTTGCAAGGGGGTCCCATGACTCTTTGGTCCGGGCTCGGCAGCCACCTAGGAAACCTACCAAACCCACACATTTCTGAAAAGTAGACACCTGGGGATTCCAGGGAGGTATGGCTTGCGTGGATCCCCAACGTTTTCTTACCCAGAATCCCCCAGAAACCTGAAATTTTGCTGAAAAAGTCACTTTTTCACACATTTTTGTGTAGGAAAGTTGGGGCATCACCGGGCTGACACAAATTTCCTACTACCCAGCGCTCTCCCAGGTCTCCCGATACAAATGGTGCCTCACTCGGGTGGGAGGCCCAAGTACTCGCAACAGGCATGGGCCCAAACGCATTGAGGCGACATCAAAATTGCCTATCAGAAGACGACCTGGTGTTGCAAGGGGTCCCATGACTTTTGGCCTGGGCTCGGCGGCCACCTAGGAAACCTAGCAAACCCACATTTCTGAAAAGTAGACACTCGGGGATTCCAGGAGGTATGGCTTGCGTGGATCCACCAACGTTTTCTCTACCCAGAATCCCCTGCAAACCTGAAATTTTGCTGAAAAATCACTTTTTCACACATTTTTGTGTGGGAAAGTTGTGGCATCACCAGGCTGACACAAATTTCCTACCACCCAGCGTTCCCCAGGTCTCCCGATAAAATGGTGCCTCACTCGGGTGGAGGCCCAAGTACGCGCGACAGGCAAGAGCCCAAAACGTATTGAGGCGACATCAAAATGCCTATCACAAAACGACCTGGTTTTGCAAGGGAGTCCCATGACTTTTGGCCCGGGGCTCGGCGGCTAACTAGGAAAACCTAGCAAACCCACACATTTCTGAAAAGTAGACACCCGGGGGATTCCAGGGAGGTATGGCTTGCATGGATCCACTAACGTTTTCTTCCAGAATCCCCTGCAAACCTGAAAGTTTGCTGAAAAAATCACTTTTTCACACATTTTGTGTGGGAAAGTTGTGGCATCACCGGGATGACACAAATTTCCTACCACCCAGCGTTTCCCCAGGTCTCCCGATACAAATGGTGCCTCACTCGGGTGGGAGGCCCAAGTACCAGCGACAGGCATGGGCCCAAAACGTATTGAGGCAACATTGAAATTGCCTATCACAAAATGTTTTGGGCCCTTGCCTGTCGCGGGTACTTGGGCCTCCCACCCGAGTGAGGCACCATTTTTATCGAGAGACCTGGGGAATGCTGGGTGGTAGGAAATTTGTGTCATCCCGGTGATGCCACAACTTCCCACACAAAAATGTGTGAAAATAGTGATTTTTCAGGTAAATTTCAGGTTTGCAGGAGATTCTGGGTAAGAAAACGTTGGAGGATCCACGCAGACCATACCTCCCTGGAGTCCCCGGGTGTCTACTTTTCAGAAATGTGTGGGTTTGGTAGGTTTCCTAGGTGGCCGAGCCCGGGCCAAAAGTCATGGGACCCCTATTGCAAAACCAGGTCGTTTTCTGATAGGCAATTTTGATGTCGCCTCAATAAGTTTTGGGCCCTTGCCTGTCGCGCGTACTTGGGCCTCCCACCCGAGTGAGGCACCTTTATCGGGAGACCTGGGGAACGCTGGGTAGTAGGAAATTTGTGTCATCCCGGTGATGCCACAACTTTCCCACACAAAAATGTGTGAAAAAAGTGATTTTTTCAGCAAACTTTCAGGTTTGCAGGGATTCTGGTAAGAAAACGTTGGTGGATCCATGCAGGCCATACCTCCCTGGAATCCCCTGGGTGTCTACTTTTCAGAAATGTGGGTTGCTAGGTTTCCCTAGGTGGCCGCCGAGCCCCAGGCCAAAAGTCATGGGACCCCCTGCAAAACCAGGTCGTTTTGTGATAGGCATTTTGATGTCGCCTCAATACGTTTTGGGCCCTTGCCTGTCACGCGTACTTGGGCCTCCCACCCGAGTGAGGCACCATTTTTATTGGGAGACCTGAGGAACGCTGGGTGATAGGAAATTTGTGTCAGCCTGGTGATGCCACAGCTTTCCCACACAAAAATGTGTGAAAAAGTGATTTTTCAGCAAAATTTAAGGTTTGCAGGGATTCTGGGTAAGAAAACGTTGGTGGATCCATGCAAGCCATACCTCCTGGAATCCCCGGGTGTCTACTTTTCAGAAATGTGTGGGTTTGCTAGGTTTCCCTAGGTGGCCGCCGAGCCCCGGGCCAAAAGGTCATGGGACCCCCTTGCAAAACCAGGTCGTCTTCTGATAGGCAATTTTGATGTCGCCTCAATACGTTTTGGGCCCTTGCCTGTCGCGCGTACTTGGGCCTCCCACTCGAGTGAGGCACCATTTTTATTGGGAGACCTGGGGGAACGCTGGGTGGTAGGAAATTTGTGTCATCCCGGTGATGCCAAAACTTTCCCACACAAAAATGTGTGAAAAAAGTGATTTTTTCAGCAAACTTTCAGGTTTGCAGGGGATTCTGGGTAAGAAAATGTTGGTAGATCCACGCAAGCCATACCTCCCTGGAATCCCCGGGTGTCTACTTTTCAGAAATGTGTGGGTTTGCTAGGTTTCCCTAGGTGGCCGCCGAGCCCCGGGCCAAAAAGTCATGGGACTCCCTTGCAAAACCAGGTCGTTTTGTGATAGGCATTTTGATGTCGCCTCAATACGTTTTGGGCCCTTGCCTGTCGCGCGTACTTGGGCCTCCCACCCGAGTGAGGCACCATTTTTATCGGGAGTCCTGGGGGAACGCTGAGTGGTAGTAAATTTGTGTCAGCCTGGTGATGCCACAACTTTCCCACACAAAATGTGAGAAAAAAGTGATTTTTTCAGCAAAATTTCAGGTTTGCAGGGGATTCTGGGTAACAAAACGTTGGTGGATCCACGCAAGCCATACCTCCCTGGAATCCCCTGGGTGTCTACTTTTCAGAAATGTGTGGGGTTGCTAGGTTTCCGTAGGTGGCCGCCGAGCCCCGGGCCAAAAAGTCATGGGACCCCCCTTGCAAAACCAGGTCGTTTTGTGATAGGCATTTTTGATGTCGCCTCAATACGTTTTGGGCCCTTGCCTGTCGCGCGTACTTGGTCCTCCCACCCGAGTGAGGCACCATTTTTATCGGGAGACCTGGGGGAACGCTGGGTGATAGGAAATTTGTGTCAGCCTGGTGATGCCACAACTTTCCCACACAAAAATGTGTGAAAAAAGTGATTTTTTCAGCAAAATTTCAGGTTTGCAGGGGATTCTGGGTAAGAAAACGTTGGTGGATCCATGCAAGCCATACCTCCCTGGAATCCCCCGGGTGTCTACTTTTCAGAAATGTGTGGGTTTCCTAGGTTTCCCTAGGTGGCCGCCGAGCCCCGGGCCAAAAAGTCATGGGACCCCCTTGCAAAACCAGGTCGTCTTCTGATAGGCAATTTTGATGTCGCCTCAATACGTTTTGGGCCCTTGCCTGTTGCGCGTACTTGGGCCTCCCACCCGAGTGAGGCACCATTTTTATTGGGAGACCTGGGGGAACGCTGGGTGGTAGGAAATTTGTGTCAGCCCGGTGATGCCACAACTTTCCCACACAAAAATGTGTGAAAAAGTGATTTTTTCAGCAAAATTTCAGGTTTGCAGGGGATTCTGGGTAAGAAAACGTTGGTGGATCCACGCAAGCCATACCTCCTGGAATCCCCGGGTGTCTACTTTTCAGAAATGTATGGGTTTGCTAGGTTTCCCTAGGGGGCCGCCGAGCCCCGGGCCAAAAGTCTTGGGACCCCCTTGCAAAACCAGGTCGTTTTGTGATAGGCATTTTTGATGTCGCCTCAATACGTTTTGGGCCCTTGCCTGTCGCGGGTACTTGGGCCTCCCACCCGAGTGAGGCACCATTTTTATCGGGAGACCTGGGGCAATGCTGGGTGGTAGGAAATTTGTGTCAGCCCGGTGATGCCACAACTTTCCCACACAATAATGTGTGAAAAAAGTGATTTTTTTCAGCAAAATTTCAGGTTTCTGGGGGATTCTGGGCAAGAAAACATTGGGGGATCCACGCAAGCCATACCTCCCTGGAATCTCCCATGTGTCTACTTTTCAGAAATGTGTGGGTTTGGTAGGTTTCCCTAGGTGCCGGCAGAGCTAGGGTTAAAAAACTACAGCTAGGCACTTTGCCAAAAAAGGGTCATTTTTCACAGTGAAATTGGGGTGTGTCCACGTTGCGTTTTGCGTCGTTTCCTGTCGCGGGCACTAGGCCTACCCACACAAGTGAGGTGCCATTTCTTTCAGAAGACTTTGGGGAACGCGGGGTGGGTGGAATTTTGTGGATCCATGCAGATTCCAGAACTTTCCACCACAGAAAAGCGAGGAAAATGTGTTTTTTTTACACTTTTTAGGTTTGCAAGGGATTCTGGGTAACAGAACCTGGTGAGAGCCAGTCAAGTCACCCCATCCTGGATTCCCCTGGGTGTCTAGTTTTCAAAAATGTATAGGTTTGCTAGGTTTCCTAGGTGCCGGCAGAGCTAGTGTTCAAAAACTACAGCTAAGCACTTTGCAAAAAAAGGGTCATTTTTCACTGTGAAAATGTGGTGTGTCCACGTTGTGTTTTGCGCTGTTTCCTGTCGCGGGCACTAGGCCTACCCACACAAGTGAGGTACCATTTTTCTCAGAAGGCTTTGGGGAATGCGGGGTGGGTGGAATTTTGTGGATCCACGCAGATTCCAGAACTTTCCACCACAGAAAAGTGAGAAAAATGTGTTTTTTTTGACAATTGTTTAGGTTTGCAAGGGATTCTGGGTAACAGAACCTGGTGAGAGCCAGTCAAGTCACCCCATCCTGGATTCCCCTGGGTGTCTAGATTTCAAAAATGTATAGGTTTGCTAGGTTTCCCTAGGTACCGGCAGAGCTAGGGTTCAAACACTACAGCTAAGCACTTTTCAAAAAAAGGGTCATTTTTCACTGTGAAAATGTGGTGTGTCCACGTTGTGTTTTGTGCTATTTCCTGTCGCGGGCACTAGGCCTACCCACACAAGTGAGGTACCATTTTTCTCGGAAGACTTTGGGGAATGCGGGGTGGGTGGAATTTTGTGGATCCACGCAGATTCCAGAACTTTCCACCACAGAAAAGGTAGGAAAATGTGGTTTTTTTGACAATTGTTTAGGTTTGCAAGGGATTCTGGGTAACAGAACCTAGTGAGAGCCAGTCAAGTCACCCCATCCTGTATTCCCCTGGGTGTCTAGATTTCAAAAATGTATAGGTTTGCTAGGTTTCCCTAGGTGCCAGCAGAGCTAGGGTTCAAAAACTACAGCTAGGCACTTTGCAAAAAAAGGGTCATTTTTCACTGTGAAAATGTGGTGTGTCCACGTTGCGTTTTTCGCTGTTTCCTGTTGCGGGCACTAGGCCTACCCACACAAGTGAGGTACCATTTTTCTCGGAAGACTTTGGGGAACGCGGGGTGGGTGAAAGTTTGTGGATCCACGCAGAATCCAGAACTTTTCACCACAGAAAAGTGAGGAAAATGTGTTTTTTGGACAATTTTTAGGTTTGCAAGGGATTCTGGGTAACAGAACCTGGTGAGAGCCAGTCAAGTCACCCCATCCTGTATTCCCCTGGGTGTCTAGTTTTCAAAAATGTATAAGTTTGCTAGGTTTCCCTAGGTGCCGGCAGAGCTAGGGTTCAAAAACTACAGCTAGGCACTTTGCAAAAAGGGGTAATTTTTCACTGTGAAAATGTGGTGTGTCCACGTTGCGTTTTGGGCCGTTTCCTGTCGCGGGCACTAAGCCTACCCACACAAGTGAGGTACCGTTTTTCTCGAAAGACTTTGGGGGACGCGGGGTGGGTGGAATTTTGTGGATCCATGCAGATTCCAGAACTTTCCACCACAGAAAAGTGAGGAAAAGTTGTTTTTTTTGACAATATTTTAGGTTTGCAAGGGATTCTGGGTAACAGAACCAGGTGAGAGCCAGTCAAGTCACCCCATCCTGGATTCCCCTGGGTGTCTAGTTTTCAAAAATGTATAGGTTTGCTAGGTTTCCCTAGGTGTTGGCAGAGCTAGGGTTCAAAAACTACAGCTAGGCACTTTGCCAAAAAAGGGTCATTTTTCACTGTGAAAATGTGGTGTGTCCACGTTGCGTTTTGGGCCGTTTCCTGTCGCAGGCACTAGGCCTACCCACACAAGTGAGGTACCATTTTTATCGGGAGACTTAGGGTAACACAAAATTGTAGAGCAACTGTTATTATCTATTGACTTTTGATGCATTTCTGCCTTCCAAATGAAAGACAATGTGTAAAAAAGAAGTCATTTTGAAAAATGTCCTATAACTCTCATGCTAGTATGGGTACTCCCAATTTCGGAAATGTGCAAATATCTACTATTTCTAAACTCTATATTTTGTTACCATTTCAGAAATACATAGGTGTCTTTCATACCGATTTTTCCATGTATAAATTTTCCCAGAATAATTGCTATATACCCGGGTACATAATAAAAAACCATTGCAAGACGCTGCTCAGTTATTGGCTCTGGGTTCGTCGGGTTCTTGGTGAACCTACAAGTCCTATATATCGCCACAACCAGAAAGTCCAGCGGATGTAACGGTATATGGTATATTGCTTTCAAATAGCTGTCATAATTAGAAGAAGTTACAGGTGAAAACGTTGACACAAATGGCTGATTTTTTCAACTAATTTTCAATTTTTCCTATATTTAACTGTTTGTTTCTATAAAGAAAACTTGAAGGATCTACACAAATGACCCCTTGCTAAATTCAGAATTTTGTCTACTTTTCAGAAATGTATGGCTTTCCAGGATCCATTATTGCTTTCATACCCATTTCTACCATTAACTGAAAGGAGGTTGAAAGCACAAAAATAGCAAAAATAGACTATGTCCCAGAAAAATGGCAAAACTGTGTCAAAAATTTTGGTTTTCTGACAAAAGTCTGCTTGTCCCTGAAAGCTGGGAAGATGGTGATTTCAGCACCACAACCCCTTTTTTGATGCCATTTGCAGGGAAAAAACCAGACGCTTTCATCTGTAGCCCTTTTTTCGCATTTTTCCCCAAAAAACCAAAATGTTGCTGTATTTTGGCTAATTTCTGGGTCCCCTCCTGGGGAATCCACAAACCCTGGGTACTTTTAGAATCCTCATGATGTTGGAAAAAAAGGACGCAAATTTGGCGTGGATACGTTATGTAGTCAAAAAGTTACAGGGGCCTAAGCGCGAACTACCCCTAATAGCCAAAAAAAGGCTTAGCACAGGAGGGGAAAAGGCCTAGCAGCAAAGGGGTTAAAAAGCATTTCTTAAGCATCCAACACTCATTTGTAATCTGCTTTGCCTATTGTGCTTTCACTAGTCAAGGCCCTGCGGGGGTATGGGGGTGGGAGCACTCTGCATTTTTCTCATTGGCCTAGCCAAATCCTCTACTGCTCCTCTAAAAGCTAAATTCTATGCTGCTGCCAGACTGACATGTTACAGGCACCAAAAAAGTAATTATGTCGCATGCATCCTGAAACAATTCCATTGGCTTCCCCTCAAAGCAAGGATCAAGTTCAAAATTGCATGTATAACATATACCTCTACCTGTAATGCTTTACCATCCTTCTTGAGAGAGGAATTGCAATTCACAATGAAATACAAGAAACAATAACAGACTTATCCTCAAAATACCTAAAACCAAGACTTTGAACTGCATTCCTGATCACCTCAGACATAACCCAGACCCAGATGTAACCCAGAGCTAGTGAGATTTCTGTCAGAACTGAAAACTCACCTCCTCAAAATGAATACTTTACTAAGGACCAACAACCAACCACTCTTACAGTAACTGCTTTCTTGATTATACCAAGACAGCGGTATATTTGAATATGTTTCATGTAAGGCGAGGCTGTTGACTGCCGTAGGTGCAGGCACACTTTCTTTACCTTTTAACTTTTTAAAAACTGTTGCTAATTTTTACACTGTATGCAATTAGGTTTTATGCGCATCGCTACTCACTGTGCTTGAATTTGAAATTGCATTGGGCATTTCTTGGGGACATTTTCAACCCGATCGGGGGCAGGTTCTCCCTCCTGACCCTCCCATCCCGGAAATCACTGTGTGGGAGGAAGCAGGCGCATTGTGGGGCAGCGCACTAGCTGTTTCCCGCCCATGGTGACACATTTAACGGGGCCGCAGCGTTGCACACTCGAGGCTGTTGACTGCCGTAGGTGCCGGCACACTTTCTTAACCTTAACCCATGGAGACACATTTAAACGGCGCCGAAGGCGCGCCTAAGGCAAGCCCGTCTGCTCCCGTCCGCAGCCAGCGCCAGCCATGCTGCTCGTGGCTCTCCCAGCAGACGCATCTACTGGTCCAGGGAACAATTACTGAATATGAAGATCAGGGACTGTGAGCATACCTTCAAACTTGACTGCATGGGGTCGCTCCCACTAACAGACTGTCACATCTGCCAATACTCTCCTGTGTCAGGCTCCCTGCAGCACAACCCCGCTCCATCTCTAAACCCTGCCTCCACTGACCAGACTCAGACCCACTCTCCCACTATTAGGGCCTGCTTGATTAACTGCAGATCCCTCCCTAGACACGCGGATGAAATTTGGCTCTCTCTGGAGGCACATTCGTGGGATTTAATGTTCCTCACCGAAACCTGGATCAAAGACAGCTCTAACCCTGACCTCACATTAGCCATCCCGGCTGGCTACTGGCTGCTAGGGGTCAACAGGGTTGGCAACAAAACCAGTGGAGGTGTGGCGGTGATCCTCCGAGCAGGCTTGGAAATTTCACACAGGAAGATCGAGAATGTGGGGCCCCTAGAAGCCATGTTCTTCTGTGTCAAGATTGCCCCAGACCATGCGATGGCAGGGATCTTAGTCTACAGACCCCCTAACTCCCCAGTCGGGCACCTGGTAGAACTTTATGATGCAGCAGCTGACCTTTCGCTCAAGCATGCAAATTTTACGATTGTAGGGGATTTCAACGTCCATATGGATGATGATAACTGCACCAAAGCTAGTCAATTGGCCGATACTTTTAATGGCCTTAACTTGACACAGCTGGTTAATGGACCCACGCATTCTGCCGGCCATACGCTGGACCTTATTTTTACTTACAATCCTAATCTGATAGTTGAGCACCCCGTATCGCTCACCTGGTCGGATCACTTCTTAGTACCATTCACCCTGGAACTGAACTCCCGTATTTCCAGACCTCTTCAAATTTCAGAAAAAAGAAGAATGTGGCGTAACGTCACTAGAAATAGCATGACACCTGCACTCTCCACTACACCCCTCCAATTGTCAGGCAACCCAGACACAGATTCAGTAAGCTTCAACAGATGGTTATCTTCAGCCTTAGACATTGTTGCCCCCCTTAGACCTGTCTCCTCTAGGCAGAGACCATCAGCCCCCTGGTTCTCTCCTGAGCTCCGCGTTGAGAAAAGCCACTGCAAAAAACTGGAGCGCCTCTGGAGATTATCCTATGGCCCCGCTGCTAAAATGGCATATAAAAAAGCCTTGAAAGATTTTCACAAACTCAAGCGCTCCACTATGAGAGGCTATTTTACCAATATGATACGTTTAGCGGGGAATTCATCTAAAACTCTTCCTAAAATTATTCAAGAGTTCACTAAGCCATCTGCCACTGCCAGTACAGTGCTCTCTACTGCTTCCCTGTGCACGGGACTGTCAGACTTATTTCAGGACAAAATCCAAGCTATATACACCACCTTTCCCCCCCCACAGTCCACCTCAGAGCCTACGGCTTTGTCGGTCAGCAATGATGCAATGACCACTTTCCGCCCTCTCTCTCTTGATGCTTCGCTGCAAAAACTTTTAACTTGCAAATCTGGGTCACCTTGCGATCCATGCCGGCTCAGTTTTTTAAACTCCTGGCACCTTGCAACAATGCCCCACTGAATCAGATCTGGAATTCCTCGTTGAGTTCGGGAACCTTCCCTGCAGTGTGGAAACAGGCTTATCTTCTGCCGATCCTCAAAAAACCCGATGCTGACCCTGCTGCTTTTATGAATTTTAGACCTATTTCCCTTTTACCGGCACCAGCAAAAATTCTCGAACAAATAGTCAAAGAGCAACTCTCCAATCATCTGGAATCTAGAAATCTTCTTCATGACTCTCAATCCGGCTTCAGAGCTGGCTACAGCACGGAGACTGCCCTCCTTGAAGTATCCGAGAGTATCCGCGAGAGTATCGATTTGGGCAAAGCAGCTATGCTTGTGCTACTTGATCTGTCTGCGGCTTTCGACACGGTTGCCCACCCCATTCTTATGGATAGGTTAAGAGACTTGGGTATTCAGGGCACGGCTCTGTCTGGGATCCGGTCCTTTCTGGGAAACCGGTCTCAACAAGTCTTTCTCCGTCCTTTCATCTCTGACGAGAAACCCTTGCTCTGCGGGGTTCCACAGGGCTCTGCCTTGAGTCCTCTCCTTTTGCCTACCTTTCACCTCTTGCGGCGTTGGTAGAATCTTGCAGGGTGAGGGTGGTCTCCAACGCGGATGACACCCAACTGGTGTTCTCCTTCGAGGAGCCCTCAGAAGCTGCTTTTTGCAATTTTAAAAACTGCCTGAGTAACATCTCGGCCTGGATGTCACTGAACTGTCTCAAGCTTAACTCGGATAAACCGAGGTACTCTTCTTTAACCAAAAATCACCTCCCCCCCCCCCTGTGCTTTGGTGGCCACGGGAGATGAATCCTCCTCCTGAGCCCGTTGACTCGGTGAGAAATCTCGGTTTCAGATTCGACAATGAGCTCTCCTGTAAAACCCAAATCAGGCAAGTCTCCTCCTCATGCTTTGGGAAGCTTTGCACGTTGCGGAAATTCCTCCACTTCCTTCCCCTGGAGTGCCGTCGAACAGTAGTCCATGCTCTAATCACATCCCACCTGGACTACGCCAAGAGTCTTTATCTGGGTGTTCCCGCATATTTGACTCGGCGTCTGCAGATAATACAAAACGCTGCTGCCAGATTGATCTGTAAAATACCTTTCCGCCACTCGATTACCCCCCACCTGAGGAACCTTCACTGGTTACCTGTGATCAAGTGTATTGAATTCAAGGCCCTTACCCTGGCATTCAGAGAATTCGGGGACTAGGCCCGGCGTATCTGAGAGCTAGACTCCAGCACTACCATCACGACCGGACCCTGAGATCTAACCATGAGTGTCTCCTTGCTATCCCTTGCTTTCGTTAGGCCAGGACGGGTGGCAGAGCCTTCGCGGTTAGAACCTCTAAACTTTGGAATGCCCTGCCACTCTCCATCCGCTTATCGGAGTCAGAACTAATTTTTCGGCGAGCCCTGAAAACCTGGTTTTTCACCAGCATCTAGTTTTCTTTCATCGTGCCTGTCATCTACCGTCTGCCTCAGCGCCGGGACACCACCGTTGGGGGTAGCTGTGTGCTCTACAAACTCCTTAATAATAATAATAATAATAGGCTAACAACCGTACATTAGATTAAAATGTGCCGTTGCATAAGCCTAACCTCAGAGCCAGTCCTGTAAAGACTGTCATGCCCATGCAGCCGCTGCAGGAATCTAAAAAAGGAGGAGCCCGCCTTGTGTGGGCAGACATGCCACCCACACCTGCCACAATGCTGGACAGCAGCTGATCACCAATGGGTAACTGTGGGGCTTAGCTGCAGCTGGGCATGAGAAAGAGATTGAGAAGCACAGAAAAATCTGTTGAATCCTCTTGAGTATTTTTGGTACAAAAGCTGCTAAAGACATTGAACTGAGTGGCACAATTAACTCATGAGAACCTTTGAGTGACCTGTGCATGCCGCACCAAAATTTGCATGTTAGGCATCAATTTAAACGACTAAACTTATAGCCTTAGAGCCCGCCGTAGTGGGCTCTACCGGCCATTAAAGGCCCGCTTCAGCGTTAAAGGCTCGAGCCAAAGGCGAGGGCCTTTAACAAGGGAGCGGACCTTTAATGGCCGGTACAGCCCGCTACAGAGGGATCTAAGGCTCTAGAGGGTAAAATGTTCTAATTTGTAAAACAAAGGACTCACGGAGCCTAAGGTCGTTGAAATCCCCTCGGGCTACTTGAGGCCTGTGTTCACAGTAGCAGCTGTGAACAAACATTGAAATGTTAATGCTCCAGGCTTTTACCGGCCATTAGAAGCCCAGAACATCCATTGTCTTCAATGGAGCGCTCAACATTGCAATGTTCTAATAACGAATAATAATTGCACCTGAGAAATACTGAACTTCGGAATATCAGATTTTATCAGGTTTCACAATTATCTGCAACCATTACATGTAATCAGGGCCTTAGCGTTCTGAAGTGTCCCCAGGAAGGGTGACAAATGTGTCGCTCAGAATAAAACATACACAGCCAAAATGGGTGCTTATGATTTGTCACTCTTGTGTTTTCGGATGAGTTGACTTCCTTTTGTTACCTTTGATTTCGTTAGCGGTCACCACTTAGGGATGAAGATTAGGAAGAAGGTAATAAAAGACGTGAGCAGCTGAGGGAGCATACTCCCCATGGACATGATATGATCCCAGTTAGATATGAAATGGATCTGGGCTTTTCTGAGTGGGGTGTTGAGGGTTTGCGGTCCATTAGTCTCTGGGATAGAGTGGAGTGTGGCCATAGATAAGAGTTCTGGTACTAAAGGTGGGTTCTCAAGCATCTGCTAGTGACAAGAGATACAGGGTTCTACTGCAGGCTCCGTCTCAGGCTTTAACTCATGTTGATCGCAGTCGATGGATATGCTACTGTCCATTCTGGTTTTTTAAATACAATGGGTGTTGCCATGTTGGAGGCAATGCGGGACAGGAGAGTTGGTTGTGCTGCCTTTTCAAGAATACCATATTTTGAGATATTTCTGGATTCCTCAGAGCAGTGGCCAGTGTTGGTTTTATGCCATGAGGATACGTGGCATTTGCTCAAAGGGCATTGAAGCTTCCTCCTGAGGTGTGATGAGGCACCAAGACAAAGTCCACACTATACAAACCTGACTGAACAGAGATGCACTTCCGATGGGTCTTCTTGCAGCTAAATCGTTGTTTCTTCTCTGAATTCACAGGAATGGGTGTGTTAGAAATGGGATCTCTGGTTGGCTAAGGCTTGCGCCAAAGCCAAGCAGAGACCACCACTCTAGTCAGGGCGAGGGAGTTACACGCCAAAGATAACCCCTGCTCACCCCCTTGGTAGCTTGGCACGAGCAGTCAGGCTTATCCCGGAGGCAATGTGTAAAGCGTTTGCGCACGCACACAGCAACAACATCCCAGGCACACTACAAAAGGAACTCCACACAAGGTTATATCAAAAATAGCCTTTGTATTCTCATAACACATTAGAATAGTACTCACATAATATACATGGTGCCACCTGGCACTAGGTCATATTTACAAGGGGATTATTTACACCTGACAGGGCCAACTGGACCACTGTCAGAACCAGCACAAAGCGAACTTAGTAAAAGTAAGACATATAAACGTACAACCAGTAATCACTGGTAACCACTGTATTCAGCATCATCCTGTAACATAAACCACATTATGCACAGTATCACATTAGGCGCAAAATATATTCTGCGCCAACCTCATAAGCCTAAACGCATTAGACCATAACCTCACCAGCATAAACATATTATGCATTAGTCCTCACCAGCATACACGCAGTATGCAATAATCTCATTAGCATAACCATCATTAGACATTAGGCCTCACCAGCATACACGCAGTATGCCATAACCTCATAAGCATAATTACATTAGAGGTATCAAACACATTTAGGGCCTGCCCTATAAACCCACCAGTCCCCTGGCCAACTGGCCATCTCAAAAGGGCTCAAATGCCCTGTGTCCAGAATGTCAGGGCTGCTGCAACTGCAGCAATATCCAAAAGCGCGTCATTGCGCTGGGGCAGAAGGAGTGCATCTCACTCCCTTTTCACACAACATGCCCCCAAGAACTAGCAGCCTAAACGTAGCAGCTGCCCACTACTTGCTGGGCAGCTGGAAAACTCACTGGCACCTCTGTGCCTCTGGTCCCTCTCAGGGACATCTCACACTTATGCCCCTCTCGTCGCAGCTGCCCGCGCTGGTGCGGCGCAGCTGTGGCACTTTGCATGAAGGGGGCCGGCACCTCTGTGCCCTCTGGACCCCCTAGTGGCATTAAACACATGCTCCCATCGTTGGGGCGGCCCGCTCTCTGGCGGGACCGCCCAGGCGCCCGACAATGCGCCTCGATATGCCCCCAAAGACACGGGGCCCTCTGGGGCTCTCTGGCTTTCACCAGAAACTGCTCAACAACGTTGGAGCGGCCCGCTGCCAGACGGGGCCGCTCAGCATCTGTGCCTCCACCATGCGCTACATGACTCGAGCCCCACTCACCGGGCTCACTGGCGCTGCTCGGGGTCTCCTCTCCGCTCTGCGGGACCGGCAGCACTTCTCTCGCGGCGCGGGGCTTCCCCTCACTCCTGGGAGCGCCGCGCTGCCATCGGCTGCCTCGGCCGCCCGCCTCCCTTCACCCGGGCCCCCTCTCGGGACCCGGGACTTCATTGTGGAGCCCGCGAGGCTCCAGCCGCACTGTTCTTCCACCTCTGCCTGGGCCCTCTCCTAGGGCTCAGGACTTCTCCGATGCTTCGCCCGGTCCCCTCTCTCTCAAGACCGGGACTTTGATTGGGAGCCCGCGAGGCTCCGGACATGCTTGGGCACCGGCCCCGCCCACCTCTCCACTTCCGGGTCGCGCTCGGCAGCAGCCCGGCGACTCCTCTTCTCCGGGCAAAAGCGGGGTAGGCTCCCGCTCATGGCGCAATGCGGGGTGGGCACCCGCTTCTCTCCGCCACCGTAAGGGGGGGGGGGAATCCCCACGCTGGGATGACCTCTGGCAATGATTGCAGCTCAGCGCTGCGGAGCCCTCGTGCTCCTTTGCTGGGGGAATAATGAAAAATAAAGCGCTCGCAATGCGCTAGAACAGGCAAAAGGTCCTGTAGATAAAAGAATCAGTCCTCAGTGAAGAAGGGGGCAATGCAGGGCCCAGGGAGGCAAGCCCTCCTGGCAGCCCCCTGGGCCCCAACAGCAGCACGCCCTGCAGGAACAGCAACCAAGAACTGCCATTTTCATGGGGTCACAGCCCCTTCTTTTATACACAGAATTCCTTTGTCTAAAGGTGCAGGGCTTGGGGGATACCAGTTAGAACTGGTTTAGGGGAGCTTTGGAGCACTTTGTTTTGCTCAGCTCCTCTCTCCTTTCACAGGATAGGCTAGGGACATCAGACGCACCACAGGGGGTGGAGCCAGCATTGTAGAAGGAAGGCACAGCCCTATTCAGGTCCCAGGTGCAACTCCTCCCACCCATCTACATGGAGATCTCTCCATTCAGCCCTGCGCTGACTCACCCTGCCCCTCCTGGAGCCACACACCCCTCCCAGCCCCTGTCACTCACAAGCCAGACATGCAATTCACATCAGGCAGGCAGACACAGAGCACACAGAAATGCCAACTTCTAGAAGTGGCATTTCTACACTAGTTATAATAAATCTGCGCACACCATTGCGCAGCATTTATTCTCACGAGTTCACACATACTAAACTCGACCCTGCACTCCCCTCATACCAGGAATTACCATGGACACACTCATCCTCAATGCATTCCTATGGGAGGGCAGGCCAATCTCACCACACGCACTCAGCGCGCACGCACTTTACACTGGACCACAGTGCTAAAGTGCGCAGAGGCCAAAAATCACTACTACTAGGTCAGAGCTTAAGGCAAAAAGTTCAGGGGTGAACCTGCCAAAAAGGGCCAAGTCCAACACAACCCCCTTCCAGCCAAAACGCAGGGCAGACTAATCACCACTGTGAAGGGCTTCCCTGCTTGGGGCGATAGAACACGGACGCGGGCCCGCACTGCAGGGACACCCTTCGGTTCTACGCCACTCTGAACCCATGTGGTTCCCTCTGAAAAAAAACCTCTCAGGACCAACTAGGCTACCCCACTGGTACTCCTTAGTTGTACACAGCCAGGACCAGGCCCTAGGCCATCCAGATACCACTGGTCCTTGCCAATCCACAGAGTGGGGGGCAGTAACCCCTGGCATCCAATAGCCATTCTCCACTCTCCCTTCTCAGTGTAGTTCCAAACTACCACTGATTCTCCAACCTAGGGTCCACACCCTCAGGCTGACCAGAGGTCACGGGTGAAGCGCCTCCTCACCCTACCTCCCTTCTGGCGTTCCGCACTCTCCCAGGAGAAGTACCCCCAGAACACAACTCTCCCACCAGTTCAGGACCTCTCTCCATCAACTGGTCTACCAACTGGGACCTACATTCACCGGGTGCACCGGGGTCAGAGGCAGGTACTCCCTCCCTCTGCACCCCCTTCCAGAGTCCGATACCCTCCCAACTGGAGTGGCACCCCCAAGAAGGCAAACCGGCCAGGACACTGATTACAGTCGCCCTGCCGTCCAGGTGAGGCAAACACCTGAACCTGGCTCCCCAACCCAGGGACGTTACCCTTTGGTCAGATGCCCAGCGAACCAGGACTTCACGGGGAGCACGCATGCCCCCCCCCTTGAGGGTGACCCATAGCTAATGTGTCGTGTGACAGTCTGCCTGGCGCCGATCTCACGACCTCCTGTCCATCTGACAGTGCGTGAAGATCCCCCAGGACAGAAGTGGCGTCACCATGGCCAATCATTGGCGACTCAGCCCTTCTGGCTGGCCCCTGACCCACTGGTTCTTCCACTGGGGACTCTTTCCCCCTCTCACCCCTCCATCTGGACTTCTGCGCCCTCCACTTAGGAGTGGCACCGCCAGACACCAGAACCACTGGAGCTCTGCTAACAGAGGCTCCACGTTCTCTAGGCACTGGGAGATCCCCCCTCAAAATGACCTACCAGTACAGTCTAGGCCCCAACCTGGTGTTCCCTGAAAGAACCATCCAGGCCCTGAGACTGGGTTTCGGGCACCTTGGGACACGCAGCCCCACACTCACTCCTTCTCCGCAGAGACAGGACGTGAGCCCCTACACCCCTCCTACCACACCGGGACCTAGCTGGGCTTCTCTGAACCTCTTCCACCACGCAGGTCCGGAAGATACCTGAGCCACTCCTTTTAAGATAACTCCCAAATGCCTCTTCAGATCCTCTAACACGCAGCCAGAGGTCTGCCTCCCGTGCAGGTTCCCTGGAAACAGAGAGCTCACACCCAATCGTCCAGTGCACACACCCCTCATCCACATACGCCCCCTCAGACTGGTGAGACAGCATCTACTGCCCCTGAATCTCAACCTATCCCCCTCTTACTGGGAACCAGGTACCATACTCGGGGAACTGGGAATGGGACTTCCTGCACTGGACTTCATATTGCTGCCACCACTGGATCCCACCCTTACTGGGGATTCCAGAAAACTCTCACTGCACTTAGGGGATAATCTACCCTCCCGAGCTAGTGTCCCCCTGCCAATTAAGTTACCACTGCAGGCCAACCCCACAACACGCGGCATAGGGGCAGTATCCTCCTTCAGATTCTCCGGTTTCTGTCCTTGGCAGGACCCCCAACTCATAGTGCAATAAAACACATTTCACAGAAATGACGCTTTAAACAAACTCAGAAACAATAATCCCTTTCCATGTGACTATCTAAAATGCAGAGTTTTGTAATGCAGCCAGTTGTCGCTGTGGTACTGTGCAAACGCAAGTCCTAATCCCCACCGCTGACAACCAATGTTAGAAATGGGATCTCTGGTTGGCTAAGGCTTGCGCCAAAGCCAAGCAGAGACCACCACTCTAGTCAGGGTGAGGGAGTTACACGCCAAAGATAACCCCTGCTCACCCCCTTGGTAGCTTGGCACGAGCAGTCAGGCTTATCCCGGAGGCAATGTGTAAAGCGTTTGCGCACGCACACAGCAACAACATCCCAGGCACACTACAAAAGGAACTCCACACAAGGTTATATCAAAAATAGCCTTTGTATTCTCATAACACATTAGAATAGTACTCACATAATATACATGGTGCCACCTGGCACTAGGTCATATTTACAAGGGGATTATTTACACCTGACAGGGCCAACTGGACCACTGTCAGAACCAGCACAAAGCGAACTTAGTAAAAGTAAGACATATAAACGTACAACCAGTAATCACTGGTAACCACTGTATTCAGCATCATCCTTTAACATAAACCACATTATGCACAGTATCACATTAGGCGCGAAATATATTCTGCGCCAACCTCATAAGCCTAAACGCATTAGACCATAACCTCACCAGCATAAACATATTATGCATTAGTCCTCACCAGCATACACGCAGTATGCAATAATCTCATTAGCATAACCATCATTAGACATTAGGCCTCACCAGCATACACGCAGTATGCCATAACCTCATAAGCATAATTACATTAGAGGTATCAAACACATTTAGGGCCTGCCCTATAAACCCACCAGTCCCCCTGGCCAACTGGCCATCTCAAAAGGGGCTCAAATGCCCTGTGTCCAGAATGTCAGGGCTGCTGCAACTGCAGTAATATCCAAAAGCGCGTCATTGCACTGGGGCAGAGGAGTGCATCTCACTCCCTTTTCACACAACATGCCCCCAAGAACTAGCAGCCTAAACGTAGCAGCTGCCCACTACTTGCTGGGCAGCTGGAAAACTCACTGGCACCTCTGTGCCTCTGGTCCCTCTCAGGGACATCTCACACTTATGCCCCTCTCGTCGCAGCTGCCCGCGCTGGTGCGGCGCAGCTGTGGCACTTTGCATGAAGGGGGGGACGGCACCTCTGTGCCCTCTGGACCCCCCTAGTGGCATTAAACACATGCTCCCATCGTTGGGGCGGCCCACTCTCTGGCGGGACCGCCCAGGCGCCGACAATGCGCCTCGATATGCCCCCAAAGACACGGGGCCCTCTGGGGCTCTCTGGCTTTCACCAGAAACTGCTCAACAACGTTGGAGCGGCCTGCTGCCAGACGGGGCCGCTCAGCATCTGTGCCTCCACCATGCACTACATGACTCGAGCCCCACTCACCGGGCTCACTGGCGCTGCTCGGGGTCTCCTCTCCGCGCTGCGGGACCGGCAGCACTTCTCTCGCGGCGCGGGGCTTCCCCTCACTCCTGGGAGCCCCGCGCTGCCATCGGCGGCCTCGGCAGCCCGCCTCCCTTCACCCGGGCCCCCTCTCGGGACCCAGGACTTCATTGTGGAGCCCGCGAGGCTCCAACCGCACTGTTCTTCCGCCTCTGCCTGGGCCCTCTCCTAGGGCTCAGGACTTCTCCGATGCCTCGCCCGGTCCCCTCTCTCTCGGGACCGGGACTTTGATTGGGAGCCCGCGAGGCTCCGGACGTGCTTGGGCGCCGGCCCCGCCCACCTCTCCACTTCCGGGTCGCGCTCGGCAGCGGCCCGGCGACTCCTCTTCTCCGGGCAAAGCGGGGTAGGCTCCCGCTCGTGGCGCAATGCGGGGTGGGCACCCGCTTCTCTCTGCCTCCGTAAGGGGGAATCCCACGCTGGGATTCCCTCTGGCAATGATTGCAGCTCAGTGCTGCGGAGCCCTCGTGCTCCTTTGCTGGGGGAATAATGAAAAATAAAGCGCTCGCAATGCGCTAGAACAGGCAAAAGGTCCTGTAGATAAAAGAATCAGTCCTCAGTGAAGAAGGGGCAATGCAGGGCCCAGGGAGGCAAGCCCTCCTGGCAGCCCCCTGGGCCCCAACAGCAGCACGCCCTGCAGGAACAGCAACCAAGAACTGGACATTTTCATGGGGTCACAGCCCCTTCTTTTATACACAGAATTCCTTTGTCTAAAGGTGCAGGGCTTGGGGGATACCAGTTAGAACTGGTTTAGGGGAGCTTTGGAGCACTTTGTTTTGCTCAGCTCCTCTCTCCTTTCACAGGACAGGCTAGGGACATCAGACGCACCACAGGGGTGGAGCCAGCATTGTAGAAGGAAGGCACAGCCCTATTCAGGTCCCAGGTGCAACTCCTCCCACCCATCTACATGGTGATCTCTCAATTCAGCCCTGCGCTGACTCACCCTGCCCCTCCTGGAGCCACACACCCCTCCCAGCCCCTGTCACTCACAAGCCAGACATGCAATTCACATCAGGCAGGCAGACACAGAGCACACAGAAATGCCAACTTCTAGAAGTGGCATTTCTACACTAGTTATAATAAATCTGCGCACACCATTGCGCAGCATTTATTCTCACGAGTTCGCACATACTAAACTTGACCCTGCACTCCCCTCATACCAGGAATTACCATGGACACACTCATCCTCAATGCATTCCTATGGAGGGCAGGCCAATCTCACCACAAGCACTCAGCGCGCACGCACTTTACACTGGACCACAGTGCTAAAGTGCGCAGAGGCCAAAAATCACTACCACTAGGTCAGAGCTTAAGGCAAAAAGTTCAGGGGTGAACCTGCCAAAAAGGGCCAAGTCCAACAGGGTGCCTAATGTAGGCCCTGATCATTGAGTCTAGGGTGCAGTTGAAGATCATATGGCCAGATGTTCCTACATTCTCTAAGCAATCTGTAGATAGCCCACCAAAGGTGTGGTTCTTGTCCCTTGCAGTATGAATCACTTAAGTTTAGAGTGCGCTATGTTTTACCATTTGCCTGTGGCTGCCTTTGTGTGAGACTAACAATATTTATCCCACTGCACTTCAATATTTCTTCAAAATCACAACACTGGAATTAAGTGCTTAATTGGAGAAAAGAAAATAAGGGCAGGGGGACAACATATCTCTTAGAAGCCCAATGTCACCACTATCAAATGCAAAGGCTGGATAATACCTAGGTTGTCTAATCTGGATTCTCCCCATTTGTCCACTACCATGCACTTCTGGTCTCCTTATCTCACTTTTGTAGGTTGTTTCCATCCTGGCTTTCTCCCTTTTCCACTGTTTTCCTATCTTTCTATTCCATTCTCTCTTGTCCGCCTTTCTCTTTCTTGAATTGGGTCAAAGTCTGATGACGGTAAATGTGTTATGGCTCCTAAAACTAAATGCCAATGCTCACCATCTGAAATGAACTGCAAACATGAAGCCCGCCTGGAAATGGTGAGTCACTGCTCTCTTAGTGATGACTGCTGAAGAGGTCTTGTCAGTTCTGGCTTCCGGATGCTCAGGGTAATAATATCAGTCTCCAGAAGGAGGCTGTAGAAGTCAGCATTGACCCCCTCCCACGGAATGGCCAGGATGTTCTCTGTGATGAGCATGGTTTTCCAGTCTCTGGTTCCTAAATGCTTGGTTTGCAAGAAAGGATGTTCACAGGGGTTTCAACATTCAAGTCCATGTCCAGAAACCATATCTTTCCATGGACTCATGCTTTGGTTTTTAGCAAAAACTGATATCCAAAAGGGGCAGCAGTGGGGGGGGGATGCACTCTATTTGGTTTGCAGTGCCAGCAAGGTGTCCCTGACCAGCAAGCCATAATCTTTAGCTTACAATTCTCCTTATACGTGGTGGAGGGCCATGAGAATTCTTTGTGCCTTGGAATGTGATGGGACTGCCCTGGTAAAGCTGGTTTGATTTTGAGGGGGGGGGGGGGGGGTGTAGTGCCTGTTGGAATAGGAGTATGCAAAGCTTCTCTTGCCAGCAAAGGGTTTTGAACTTCTCAATTTTCATCCTTGTGCAGACGTTACAAAGTTGTGCAGTTTATCCTCATTGAGCAACAATTACAAACATAAAGGGAGAGAATTTTCACAATAAAGAAAACAAGTCAAGCTAGAAAACCTATACAGGATATTTCTCATAACTTTATATATCAGAACACCTTTCTATGAAAACTGGCATATGTTTACAGAATGTTTTCCTGTATGTTTGCTTTGCACAAAGTTTTCCATTCATAATGGTATTGTGCAGGAAAAGAACATTAACTGTTTTCTGCTAAGGATATCTTCTACAAAGTCATTTTCTTAGTTGCAAGAAAGGATACGTGTGACAAAATTGTCACAATAGTGTTGGTTTTCATAACTAATATTAGAGTATACAACTTTGGAAGTCTGCAAACATTCAACATTTTGCACAGATGTTCAAAAATGTTGCGAAAAAGACTTTATAAATCTGCACTACTCTAAGCCAGCCAGGACTTGTGCATTGGGTTTGTAGATGTAGGAAAGTAGGATCTGCTTTTATGGTTACCCCCACTTTTTGCCTGGTGCTACGCTGTTTCTGACTAGTCTGACTGGGTTCCTGCTAATCAGGACCCCAGACTCTGTGCTTTCTCCCCTAAATTGGTATGGTAAGTCAGATTGGACACTGGTATACCCTTATCAGTCCCTAGTATATGGTACTGAGGTACTCAGGGCATAGGTACACCAGGGGTCCCCCATGCATGGGCTGAAGCATGTATTATGCCACCCATGAGGGACCACTCAAACTGTAACTTCATGCCTGCCATTGCAGCCTGTGTGTGCTGGTGCTAGCTGGTGCTAGCATCCCTTACGAAAGATATAGGTTTCTCTATATCTAAGGTCACTGCACTTAAAACCTATAAGTCACCCCTAAAGCAGGCCTTTCAATCTTGAAGGCAGGGTACTCGGTTCTAAGTGTGAGGGTGCACCTGCATGAGCAGGACACCCCTACAGCCTTCGGAGTCCATTCTCCCGGGCTGTAAGTGCATCAGCCATTAAGATACATAGAGTGGTCATGCGTCATTACGCAATGACCATCTCTAAACTGGCTGTAACGAACCCTATCATGTTTGGTATCAAACATGTTGGAATCATACCCCACACCGTAAATGGTGTGGCAGGTATGATTCCATGCACTGTAAAGCTCCTCCGGGAGGCCCTCAGTGCTCCTGGTACCAGTCTTCTAGACCCGGACAGCACAACATGGATGCTGCCGACCAGAGACACAATTCTGCCCTCCTGCTGCTGAGCCGAGCTCGAGCAGGGGAAGGCAGAACAATAGGTATCCTGTCACAGGGAGGTGTGACCACCTCCCAGACAGGGTTTAGTGTATTGGGGCCGAGTGGGAGTGCTTGCCAGTGCCACTCAGTCTGCTTGAGAGGCACATTTGGTGCCCTCTATGCATAGTCCAGTTCAAACCAGCTCAGGGGGCTGTTGGCTCCTGCTCTGGCGTGAAACTGGACAAAGGACATGGGAGTATCCTCCCCACTGTCCGACCCCTCCCCTGGGATGGAACCCTGAATCGTCCCAACCCTTTCCTTAGGGTACTTAAGGGCTTAGCTGAGGGTGGGTCCCTAGATTCGTCATGGGACAAGATTCATTTCAAGACACCACTTCTTCTTCGACCTTCTGGGCACTCTGGACTTTGCTGGACTTCGCCCTCGGCATCAAGGCTGCAACTGGGAAGACTCCTGCTGCTCCTGATCTTGTCGCCCTGCTCGTCTGCTGCAACGTCTGTGCCTGTGCTCCATACAGGAACCTTCCAAGGCCTGTGGGCATCCAAGACAACTGAAGTGAAGGAGTCACTTCCCTTCATCTGTAGGCACCCCAACTAAGCTGACTGGTCTGCTGATCCTGGGCTCCCACGGACTCCTAGAGGCTCAGCAACACAAGTGGTGGTTCTCCACATCCCTCGAGGCCTGCCCTGTCCTCTCACCAAGTTTGAGGCCAATTTCCCTCATCGGAGCTCCAGGAACCAAACCCATATGCCCGTGCCGACTTGCAGTTGCAAAGGCTTGTTGGCTTCCTTCCACCAAGATCTTCAGGCTCCAAGTATCCCCAACCTCAAGCATCTCCTGTGACCAAGATCTTTGTCCTCACCACATCACTTGCACCGTGGGCCTGCATCTTTGGTGAGCTGCTCGAGATCCTCTTGCGACTCAAGTGCCTCCAGCCTGTGGGTCCTCCTGAGGGTCTCTTTTGATTTATGCAGGCTCCCCTGATTGCTTGGGGCCTGCCCTAACTCCTCTGCTTGTGGGGAGTCACCTGGACCTTGCTGGTCCCTACACTGTACCTTCTTCACTTTCCACATTGATTGCAGTTGCAAAGGCTTGTTGGTGCTTCCGACGGACACCGACCCCTCAACTCTCGACATCCGACATGCGACAGCTTGTGCACAGCTCCTGGTCTTCCACAGCATCGCCTGATCCACACAGCTGCAGTTTCAAGGTCACCGCCAACTCTCCTGCAACACTCTACTTCGGTGGGCATTCGTCTTCCGGGCCTCCTGGTCACTTCCAAGTGGCATAGACTCTGTCCCCTCTGCTTGCAGGTACTTCTCATCCTGAATCCACCTTTGGGTTCCACCGGACACTTTCACCTTCTCCAGCAGCGGCATCTTCCTGAAGCCCTCCATTGAGTTTGACGGCGGTTTCCGACGCCACTTCACACCTATTGACCTGGCTTCCCTGGTGTAGGTATCCTGGTTCCTAGGGTATCCACGGGTGGGGTGGCTCTCCAACCTTCCATCTTCCATGGGGTTTCTTCAGGGTCCACTGGGAAGGGTCCTACTTCTTTAAAATTGCAACCGCAACTTACCCATTGACTTGTATTGAGCCCGCGGTCGTGTTCCCACTATGCACACGGCGTCCTTGGGGTTCCTAGTCACTTACCTTGGGTGGTTCCTTGCGTCCCCGGCACTCCTACGTCTTCTGGGTATAGTCTTGACTCGAGTCGTGGTTCGCATACCACTATTTTGGTATATGGTTTGGTCTCCCCCTGGTGACTGCTGTGTATTTCGTGCTACTTCCCTGTTTCTATTAAAAGTATTGTGTGTATTGTGTATATCTCAGGCTAGGAGATATCTGTATGTGTTAGTGAGTATCTTATAATAAATACATATTTTTATAAATACACTGTGTGGTTCTTTTCACTTAATCTATACCTATAAGATTATGTTCTGGTAAAACAAGCTGCTTTACACACCTTCTGGACTAAGCCTGTAGGCTGCTCCCCAAAGCTACCACTTAGAGAGCTTTCTAAAGTTGTCTAAGACCACTAAAATCACCATAAGGGTTGTCTGGATTGGTGCAGGGTGCCCACTTACATAAGTGTGCATCATATACTAAGCCAGCTTCTCACAGTAGATCACTAGAAAAAAGTATTCTTGATGCTAAATCCTAGAAGGGGGTTTCGAGAATGATCCTTGCATCAAGAAAACAGGTATATGGTTGGTTACTATATAGAGGTGTAAGTGGGGACACTTCATAATATCTGTAGGAGGCTGGCTTAGTATATGGTGCTCACTTATGTAAGTTTAGCACCCTGCACTAATTCATACAACCCATATGGTGATTTTAGTGGTCTTAAACAACCTTAGAAAGCTTTCTAAGTGGTAGCTGTGGAGAGCTGCCTTCAGGCTTAGTCCAGAAGGAGTGCAATACAGCTTGTTTTACCAGTACTTAATCTTATGGTATAGGTTAAGGGAAAAAGAACCACACAGTATAGTTATAAAAATATGTATTCATTACAAACACTCACTAAGACATTGCATAAAATAGTGGAATGCGAACCACGACTCAAGACAAGACTGGACCCAGAAGAAGTAGAAGAGTCGGGGACCCAAGGAACCACGCAGTGTGAATATCTAGGAACCCCATGGAGGCCGTGTGCAGAGTGGGAACACGACCGCGTACTCAATGGAAGTCTATGGGTAAGTCGCTGTTGCAATTTTAAAGAAGGACCCTTTCCAGATCCTGAAGAAACCCCATGGAAGATGGAAGGTTGGAGAGCCACCCCACCCGTGGATACCCTAGGAACCAGGATACCTACACCAAGGAAGCCGGGTGCATAGGTGCCAAGTGACGTCGGAACCGCCAAAGACCACAGTAGAGGACTTCAGGAAGGGTGCTGCTGGAGAAGAAGACGAAGGAGTCCGGTGGAACCCAAAAGTGGATTCAAGGTGATAAGAACCTGCAAGCAGAGGGGACAGAGTTTATGCCACTCAGGAGTGACCAGGAGGCACGGAAGACGAATGCCCACCGATGTCAGAGATGCAGGAGAGTTTGACGGTGCCCTTGAAGTTGCAGCTGTGCGGACCAGGCGACGCTGTGGAAGACCAGGAGCCGTTCACCACCTGTTCCACGTCGGATGTCGAGAGCCAAGGGGTTAGTGTCCGGCAGGAGCACCATCAAGCCTTGGCATCGGCAAACAACGTAGTCCACAAAAAAGGTGCCGTGTCGGGACCAGCAAGGTCCAAGGGACTCACGACGAGCAGGTAAGTCAGAGCAGGCCCCGAGCAAGCAGGGGAGTACACTGGAGTCAATGACGACCGTCAAGAGGACCCACAGGCCAGAGGCACAGGAGTCGCAAGAGGATCTCGAGCAGCTCTCCAAAGGATGTAGGCCCACGGTGCACAGGATGCGATGCAGGCAAAGATCTTGGCTGCAGAAAATGCTTGAGGTTGGAGCTTCTTGGAGCTCGAAGATCTCTGGTGGAGAGAGTCAACAAGCCTTGGCAACGGCAAGTCAATGCAGTGCACAGGGGTTCTGTTCCAGCGGTTCCGACGAGGGATACTGGCCTCAATCTCCTTGAGAAGACAGTGCAGGCCTCGAGAGAGTTGCAGAACCACCACCTGTGTTGCTGAGCCTTCCAGAGTCGTGACAGCCCCGGATCAGCAGACCGGTCAGCTGTGTTGCGTTGCCTGCAGATGCAGGGGAGTGACTCCTTCACTCCAAGGGAGATTCTTTTTGGTGTCTTAGGTGAAGAACCTGTATGGAGCACAGGCCCAGACTTTGCAGCAGACTTGCAGGATGACGAGACCAGAAGCAGCAGGAGTCTTCCCAGTTGCATTCTCGGTTCCTAACGCGAAGTCCAGCCAGGTCCTGCCTGGAGGGCAGAATCGTGTCTCTGGTCGGCAGCAGCCATAGTTTGCTGTCTGGGTCTAGAAGACTGGTTCCAGGAGCACTGAGGGCCTCCCGGAGGAGCTTTAAAGTGCATGGAATCATACGGTGTGGGGGTATGATTCCAATATGTTTGATACCAAACCGGACAGGGTTCGTTACAGCCAGTTTAGAGATGGTCATTGAGTAATGACGCATGGTCTCGCTATTTGTCTCAATGGCTGATGCACTTACAACCAGGGAGAATGGACTCCGTGGATTGTAGGGGTATCCTGCTCATGCAGGGGCACCCTCACACTTAGAACCGAGCACCCTGCCTTCAGGATTGAAAGGCCTGCTTTAGGGGTGACTTATAGGTTTTAAGTGCAGTGACCTCAGATTTAAGCAAACTTATATCTGTCATAAGTGGTGCTAGCACCAGCTTACACAGGCTGCAATGGCAAGCCTGTAGTCACAATTTGAGTGGTCTTACATGGGTGGCATAATACATGCTTCAGCCCATGGGAAACCCCTGGTGTACCTATGCCCTGGGTACATTAGTACCATATACTAGGGACTTACAAAGGTACACCAGCAGCCAATCTGGAGTGTACCTAAGTACTCACCATGTCCAATTTAGGGGAGAAAGCACAGAGACTGGGGTCCTGGTTAGCAGGATCCCAGTCAGACTAGTTAGAAACAGCACATCACCAGGCAAAAAGTAGGGGTAACCATGCCAGAAGGATCCTACCTTCCTACAGTCATCATCTGAGTCATTATCATCATTCGCTCTTTATGAAGATGGTGCTGCACAATTATCTTCTGTTTGCGCAGCACAGTAGATTTTCATGCAACACTGCAGAAATGTTAGCTAACCTGGACCTTAGCTTCTAGCAAGGCAACCTGTTTTAATACAAGTGAAAACTGCCTCCATCAGACCCCCTGGTCATTCCCACCAGTTCTGCCACAGGTCGGTCATACACATCCATATTAGCATTACCCCCATCTCTCTTCCTGTTTCATACCATTTAATTTCCAAATTTTGAATCAGGGTCCTCTACAGTGCTACCCTTCTTGAACCTTCCTTTGTTTTATTTTTTATTTTGTACTTATTTGGGTTTTTCAATTGGGTGGACATGATCCAAGTAAGTCTTAGAGCGCTGTACAAGAAATTGGTACATCTACCACATTTTAGAGATCAAATCCAAGGAAAAAAACACATGGCTATGACATTTCAACAAGCAGTGGTACAACAGTGTTTCGAACAAAAGCAATTTTCAGGTACAGTTTTGTTATCATCTAGATCAGGGTTCTCCAAAGTCAATCCTGGAGGGCCGGATCCATGTCAGATTTTTAAGACAACTACATTTATCTATATGGGGCTATGCTTAAAATCTGGCATGGATCCAGCCCTCCATGACCGACTTTGGAAAACTCTGACCTAGATCCTTGTAGATAGCCATTCAGTGGGTTGCCATTGAACTGGGAATTACATGTATCCTGCTGGCTATCGAAACGTGATACCGCAATAGAGCATAAGGTGATGTGCAGGCTTTGTTCTACAATGTTAACAGTAGATGATTTTCAGACACTCAATGATGTGAGTGATTTCTGAGGCAGGAATATCATTCCAGATCTTCAGCGCAAAGCCCTAAAACGGGTGAATTTGTTTTGAGGTTTGTTTGTAGCATGTTTTCAAGTTGGTGCTTGTTGGTACCACAAAGCATCTGCGCCTGCCTGAGATTTTTAATTTGTTTTTTAGATAGCGGGGATTGTTTAGCTTCAGAACTTTGCATACCATGCAAGCAGATCAGTGGAACTGGCATGGGAGCTATTGGAGTTCAATAAATGCTGGTAGGATAGGGTCAGTGTCCTCAAGTCTGTTATCAGTCTTGCAGCTGCATGAGGGGCAGATTCAGTGGGGCTGTCAGGATGGGTTGGAGGACAGCGCGGATGAAGATTCCACATAGATTCCATATTTCACTCGCTGCATGTGATTTTATGTTTGTTGACTAACAGTGCTAGTCAGAAAAAAACAGTTAGTTTTCTTCATTAAATGATTATTTTCCTGCTCTGGCCCTGAAAATCATTGTTTTAAACGAGTGTAAAATGATGGTCAGACACTTAGCATTTCAAATTCATATTCAAAAAGCACGTACCTTAATAATGCCTCGCCTTACTGTCTAACCGGTAAACCAAAGACGTTTGAAGGCATGGGCAAAGTGGGCAATTGCCCAGGCCCCCACCTTTCAATAACTTTCTCTCTATTAAACCTCTGTCTATTCCATTTCATCCACTAAACTTCTCTCTCTCTCTGCCTACATGTAACTCTGACTCTCTCTCTCTCCAGTGTCATCTTAAGTATATTTGCGGTCTCGGGCAAGACATATTTAACTGATTTTTGTGACCCTGTTAAAGTTTAACAAATAATTCAAAATTGTTTGACAATCATGCCGACTTGAATTAGCAGGAAATGGGTAGTAAAATGTAAATTTGCTCCCTACATGAGCCCCCAAAATATTTCTTGTCTGGGGCCCCCAAAATCTTTAACAGTACTCTGGTGACTACTTTGCCACTAGTACCAAATGGATAAGAGGAGGAGTAGGATGAAGCAGGGTGACTGACTTGCGAAGTAGACTGTGGCCCCTCCCGAACTTCAATGTGGTATCCTCGCCCTCCGTACTATACTTTGCCAGAGACTAATGCTATTCTCTGCCAAACATGGGTTAATCCATTACGATGGGTGCTGATAGGTTACCACCCTTGTTTAAATCAAAATTACACAGTAAATAATGGGTCTTAGTATTACCCAGCTCAGTGGTATTTATGTAGCAACATTTTAAAAGATGAAAAGCTGAGATGACCACAATGAACTTTGAGCCTGTGACTTTCAAGTTGTTTATAGATCTCCAGAGTAGGAATCTACAAGACTAATCGCTAAATTTGCAAAGACGTTTCTCCGACGCAAAGTCATGCAAAGTGACACAGCATTTTGTAAGGGTATTTAAGTTCCAGCGCAAAAGCTATGCACTGTGTGCTGCTTCACGCCATTTTGCATCAATGAGTCATTACTTGGGTGTTACTTGGGCGGATCTGCGCAAGCACCCACAGTTTTTGATGCAAAGCTTGATCTACAAAGACAGCCAGACCTTGAAGCAGGTGCTAACAAAGAGAAATGTTTTCATTTCTCTAAACATTCTAAACAATACATGTGTATTGCACTGCACACCACACATACAATGTAGGAATGTTTCTGAATTTGTCTAGGCATAGGCTCTTGTACTGGAAGGGTATGCTTCCAGTACAAATCCTGTGCTAGACAGGACGCACACGTCTGCCCCATGGCTTAAAGATTGTGTGTGGAACTCGGCATGCTTTATAATGCACCAATGCAGTGGATGACAGCAGATTTAGGCCATTTTTAGGTTGAAGCCTACCAGACAGCTTTGCTTATGAGTTCTTGTGGGGATTCCGAAAGCTTCCCTGGAAATACATTTTGCCCATTGGCCACAATTGATTTTGTGGTTTGTAACTCACAGTTGCTTGCTTTCTATTTGCTGGCTTTATTTGCTTCAGGCTGTTAAGCTTTAGTTTGTCCCTCCCATGGAGCATCTCTTGTTTAATGTATCCTTCCGAGTACTTGCTTTCTGTAGCCGGGCCTTTAAATCTTGTTTTTATTTTTCCACATTTGCTGTGCATTCAAAGACAGAGATCAAATGTCAGGCTCTGATTTCTCTGGGAGCTTGGTGTTTGACTTTTCTTTCTCTGACTTCAAAGTGAGGGTATTTATGCGACAATCCTGCTTGGTACCCACGTGAGAGGAGAGGCTGTAGGATTTTATTTTTTCTAGCACACAACACAAATGAACTGTGCTGATATTTCATAATGTATCAGAATTAGGAAAGTACAAATGAAGCACTTTTTTTGTAATTCTGAAGTGTGGGAGAAAAAAATATTTGAAGCAAATATCTGTACCATGTAAAGATATCAATATAATAAGTGATGGCATTATAAGACATTATCATTTGTGCATAGTAAAACTGTATGTCTGTGCAAATGTAATGGTTATTTCAATTGAAAATATATTGTCTGTAATGGCAATGCGCTACCACACCATGCATACTCTACACTACTTTACTCCACTTTACACCACTCCACTCTACTCCCCTCTATGCCCTTCTACTCTACGCCACTCCACTCCATTCTAAAATATTCAACTCCACGACATGCTGCTCCACTCTACGCCCCTCCATGCTAAGACACTCTATGACATGCTACTCCACTCCAGTCTATGCCACTCCTTGACACGCTACTCTACTCTACGCCACTCTACTCTAGCCCCGTCCACTCTACGCCACACCGCTCCACACCACTTACCCCAATTCACTCCAATCTACCACAGCCTACCCCACTCCACTCAAATTTACCCCAGTATACCCCACTCCACTCTAACCTACCCACTCTAATCTACCCCACTCCACCAAATCTACCCGACTCCACTCCAATCTACTTCACTTCACTTAATCTACCCCACTCCACTTCAATCTACCCCACTCCACTCAATCTAACCGAATCTACCCCACTCCACTCCAATCTACCCCACTCCACCCTACCGCAATCTACCCAAAGCCACTCCAATCTACACTACTCCACTCCAGTCCACCCCAATGTACCCCACTCCAATCCAACCCACTCCAATCTACCACAATCTACCCCATTCCATTCTACCACACTCCACTCTACTCTACTCTCCACTCCACTATAATCTATCCCATGCCACTCCAGTCTACCACAATCCACTCCACTCCATTCTAGCCCAATCTATACTACTCCAATCTACTGCAATCTCCCCCACTCCATTCTACCAAAGTCTACCCCACACCAATCTACCCAAATCTACCCCACTTCAATACACCCAATCTACTCTACTCACTCTACCCCAATCTACCCCACTCCACCTCACTCCACTCCAATCTAACCCAATCTACCCCACTCCACTCCAATCTGCCCCACTCCACTCCAATTTAACCCAATGTACCCCAAACCACCCCACTCCAATCTACCACACCCCACCCCCTCTTCAATCCACCCCACCCAACTCCAATCTACCCCACTCCACTACAACCTACTCCAATGTACCACACTCCACTACCCCACTACACTCAACCTACCCCAATCTGCCCCACTGCACTCTATTCCTATCTACCCCACCACACTCCAATCTACCCCACTCCACTCCAATCTAGGACACTCCACCCACTCCAATCTACCACCCACCCCTCTCCAATCTACTCCACTTCAATCTACCCCACTCCACTCCTGTCTATGCCACTCCACTCCAGTCTACCCCAATCCACTCCACTACCATCCAATCTACCCCAGTCTATCCCACTCCACTATAATTTACCCGCTCCAATGTCCTCCACTCTACTCCAGTCTACCCCACTCCACTCCAATTTACCCCGCTCCACTCCACCCCAATCTACCCAACTCCACCCCAATCTACCCCACAACACTCTACTCCAATTTTCTCCACTCCACTCCAATCTACCCCATTCACTCTAACCAAATCAAACCCACCCCACTCCAATCTGCCCCCTCCACTCTACCCCAATCTGCCGCATTTCACTCAAATCTACCCCACTTCACTCCAATATACCCCACTCCACTCCAGACTAACCCAATCTACCCCAGTCTGCTCCAATCCACTGCATTCTACCCCAATATACCCCACTCCACTCCACTCCAATCTACCCCACTCCACTCCTATTTACCCCACTCCACTGCAATGTGCCCGACTCCACTCCAATTCAACCTATTCCACCCGAACCTATCCCACTCCACTCCAGTCTCCACTCCAATCTATGCCACTCCACCACCTACAGTCTACCCCACTCCACTACACTCTACCCCACACCACTCCACTTTATCCCACTCCAATATACCACAGTCTACCCCACTCCACCCCAATCTATCCCACTTTACTGCACTCCAATCTACCACACTCCACTCTACTCCAGTTTACCCCACTCCAACCCTCCCCTATCTCCCCCACACCACTCCAATGTACCACACTCCAATCCACCCAATCTACCTCACTCCACTCCAATCTACCACACTCCACTCTACCCGAAAATACCCCACTCCACTCCAATCTAACCCACTCCACCGCAATTCACCCCAATCTACCCTGCTCCAATCTACCCCACCCCCTTCCACCCCAATCTTCCCCACCCCACTCCTCCCTAATTTACCCCACCCCACTCCTCCCTAATTTACCCAACCCCAATCTACTCCACTCCAATCTACCCCACTCTGACCCAATCCACCCCACTCCAAACTACCCCACCCATCCCAATCTACCCCACCTCATTCTAACCCACCCTCTCTACCCCACTCCACTATACCCTACTCCAATCTATCCCACTCCTATGTACCCCAAGCTACCCCACTCCATTCCAATCTACCCTACTCCACTCCACTCTAATCTACTCCAATCTACCCCACTCCATTGCAATCTGCCCTACTTCAATCCACCCAATCAACCCCACTCCAATCTACCCCACTCCTCTCCACTCCACTCTAATCTACTCCAATATACCCTGCTCAATTCCACCCTAATCTACCCTACTCCACTCTTCTCCATTATACCCTAATCCACTCCACTATTCCCCAATCTCTCCCACTCCACTCCACTCTACCCGGATCTATCCCACTCTACGCGATCTACCCAACTCCAATCTACCCCGCACCACTCCACTCCAATCTACCCCACCCAATCTACTCTAGTCTATCCAACTTCTCTCCAATCTACCTCACTCCACTCCAATCTACCTCACTCCCCCACTCCAATCTATCTCACTCCAACCTAACCAACTCCAATCTACCCCACTTCAATCTACAACACTGCACCCCATCCCACCCCACTCCAGTCTACCCCCACTCCACTCCAGTCTACCCCACTCAGCTCCATTCTATCCCACTCTACTCTACCCCACTCTTTTTCACTCCAATCTACCCCATTCCATTCTACCCCACTTTACCTCAATCTACCCCACTACAATCTACACCATTCGACCGTACTCCAATCTACCCCACTCCACTCTACCTGACTCTACCCACTCCCCTCTACCCCAATCTACCCCATTCCATTCTGCCCCAATCTACCCCACTCCAATTTACCCCAGTCTACACCACCTCAACCCACCCCACTCCGCTAACTTTTAGCCATTCTGAACAGCCGCCACACTGGGTACAACATGGCTAAATCACATTGCCAAAGCCAACAGTTCTCACATAGGTAAAACCTTTTGGCTCTGCCAATGCTTGTTAATAAATATAGCTCTGTACTGCTTTTTATGCCTTGTGCAACGCAGTGCAGACACTTTGGTTGCTGTGCTACATTGTGCTAAAAAAGAATAACTCTGCCCCTACATTTTCCAGCTAAGCCTAGTCACTTGTAACATAGCTTAATAGGTTAAGGCACCCTCAACAAAGTTCTGTTTGTATCCAAAAGGCCTGTTTGCAATATTGGTAAATACCTTAGGTGGTTTATGTGTGTGCTGCAGAGCACTGTGTGTAATCTGCACACAGTTCTCTGCAGCAGCACCCACTTAAACCACCTGAGTTATTAGACCTGAATTCTAGAAGAGTTTTCAATTGATTTATTTATTTATTGCTAGGATCCTGGTGTAAACACCAAGGGGCAGATTTACAAGCCCCTTGCGCCACTTTTGCGTCACTTTTCCCATGTTAAAAGTGACGCAAAAGTGGCGCAAGGGCTTGTAAATCTGCCCCCAAGTTGCAAGATCCAGTCATGTTAAAAAATCTTCGTGGGTTATGCACCTACTGTCAAAACCTACAAGCGATGAACATGGTGAAGATTAAATTCACAAGCTGAAAATGTATACCAAGGTGAAATCTTTTTCCAGCTCTTAAATTAAAGGCGAGTGAACTTCTGTGAGCCCTCTGTATAGCCAGGCCTTGCTGGTCGCCATCCAGGCAGTACTTTTACAGCACCTGTGGCTGCTTTACCCTCCTATGCAGTGCAGGCAGATTTGGTGGAAACTATCAGCCCATGATTGACTAGTGCCTGCAGCCTACAGGGCAATGCCGTTTTGCCCATAAGGTCAATCCAACCGGGCATCCATGGATGCATATACTGCCAGAGATTGGGTGAATAGAGGGACAAGGGACACTGAAGGGGGGAGGGAACCGTTGAGGCTAACCAAGTGGAGAGAAGGGCTCGGGATCAAGCCGATTAGTACAATTTAGCGTTCTGAAAAAAAGACAATAAATGATTTGTTGCAGCTTTTATTAGTTCCTTTTAATCTCACTTTTACCAGCAGGCACTAACCAGTGATAAAACAGACCACTTCTCTTGCAGAGTGCTTTAAGGGTTACAGCCACACAATCAATCAATCAGGAGTTTGTATAGCGAGGCTACTCACCCGTGAGAGTCTCAAGGCGCGGGGGTGCTGCTGCTGATCTGTCTGGGCGCTGGGGTTCAGTCGAAGAGCCAGGTCTTGAAATCCTTCCTGAATTGGGTCAGTGACTGGGATTGCCTGAGGTGGAGAAACAGGGTATTCCAGGTCTTGGCTGTGAGATAGGAGAAGGATCTTCCTCTGGTTCTAGTCTTGTGGATCTGTGGGACGGTGGCCAGGGCCAGTTGGGCGGAGCGGAGGTGTCTGGTAGGTACGTGGAATGAGAGGCGGTGGTTTAGATATGTTGGTCCTGCGTCATGGATGGCTTTGTAGGCATGTGTGAGAAGCTTGAAAGTGATTCTTTGGTTGACTGGGAGCCAGTGGAGTTCTCAAAGGTGTTCAGTGATGTGGCTGTGGCGGGAAAATGTTGAGGATCATGTTGCGCCATTTTTAACGTTCTGTAGTTTCCTGAGGAGTTTCTGGGTGACGGCAGCGTAGAGTGCGTTGCCGTAGTCGAGTCTGCTGCTGATTAGTGCATGGGCGACTGTCTTTCTGGATTCAGAGGGGATCCATCTCCATGTCTTTCGAAGCAGGCAAAGCGTGTAGTAGCATGATGAGGATACGGCGTTGATTTGACGGTTCATTGTGAGGGAGAATTCCAGTATAATGCTGAGGTTTCGAGCATGGTCTGTGAGGGTGGTGGGGGGCTTCCAATGTAGCGGCCCACCAGGAGTCGTCTCAAGCTGAGGGGGTGGGTCCCAGGATGAGGACTTTGGTCAAAAGTTGTAGTTGTAGTTTGAAAGGTTTTATTTTTCAAGTTAATTTGAACCATGTACATCACATAACTGAATATAATATAATAAAAAGAACAGATACCAAAGTTATAGCCAAGATGTCGACCCAAAATAATATTAAAAGTTAGTGACAACTTTCCTGACCTTGGCAGCACTGACAGAGCATGGGTGCTCTGAGGCGCAAGGCAAGCAAGGAAAATGCTCCTCACTTCTCATTCCCGGTTTGGGTGCATAATACGGGTGTAGTGGGTCCCTCACACATCTGCACCCCCTGCCACTATACTTGCTATGCCCCTGCACGGCAGATGACTATGCATCCGAGTATGTCACTGCTGTCAGTCTTACTTCAGTACATTTTGTTTCAAACAATCATGTCGTTGCTTGATTCCTATTATATATTACAAGCCTCATATTTCCAAACAATGGCCTAAGAGTTCGGCTCTTAAATGCTGAAAGGAGGCACAGACGCACGTGTCATAGACTATATACTTCCACCCATGGCACAGGCAGCACACATACACGTGCAAAAACAACAGTTGATGGACAGAATGCAGAACAATGTCATACATTCACCCCAGTACAGAGATCTGGGCCTAAATCCATCGTTTTTTTGCTCACCATGCCATTCCAGTTTGAACCCAGCCATATGCAAATCAGTCTTGACCCTGTGCCTCATGGGAACAGTCCAGCCCGAACTGCCAAGCCAGGTCCTCCCTGGACTGGAAACAAGCATCCTAGGACCGGTTTCGGGGTTTCACCCCTCTTCAGCCAGGATAGCTTGATTCCAGTGGCATGGAGAGCACGGGACCCACGTCTGGGCATACCCGTCCCACTCGGGGTGACAAATGCAAAAACAACAGTTGATGGACAGAATGCAGAACAATGTCATACATTCACCCCAGTACAGAGATCTGGGCCTAAATCCATCGTTTTTTGCTCACCATGCCATTCCAGTTTGAACCCAGCCATATGCAAATCAGTCTTGACCCTGTGCCTCATGGGAACAGTCCAGCCCGAACTGCCAAGCCAGGTCCTCCCTGGACTGGAAACAAGCATCCTAGGACCGGTTTCGGGGTTTCACCCCTCTTCAGCCAGGATAGCTTGATTCCAGTGGCATGGAGAGCACGGGACCACGTCTGGGCATACCCGTCCCACTCGGGGTGACAAATGCAAAAACAACAGTTGATGGACAGAATGCAGAACAATGTCATACATTCACCCCAGTACAGAGATCTGGGCCTAAATCCATCGTTTTTGCTCACCATGCCATTCCAGTTTGAACCCAGCCATATGCAAATCAGTCTTGACCCTGTGCCTCATGGGAACAGTCCAGCCCGAACTGCCAAGCCAGGTCCTCCCTGGACTGGAAACAAGCATCCTAGGACCGGTTTCGGGGTTTCACCCCTCTTCAGCCAGGATAGCTTGATTCCAGTGGCATGGAGAGCACGGGACCCACGTCTGGGCATACCCGTCCCACTCGGGGTGACAAATGCAAAAACAACAGTTGATGGACAGAATGCAGAACAATGTCATACATTCACCCCAGTACAGAGATCTGGGCCTAAATCCATCGTTTTTTGCTCACCATGCCATTCCAGTTTGAACCCAGCCATATGCAAATCAGTCTTGACCCTGTGCCTCATGGGAACAGTCCAGCCCGAACTGCCAAGCCAGGTCCTCCCTGGACTGGAAACAAGCATCCTAGGACCGGTTTCGGGGTTTCACCCCTCTTCAGCCAGGATAGCTTGATTCCAGTGGCATGGAGAGCACGGGACCCACGTCTGGGCATACCCGTCCCACTCGGGGTGACAAATGCAAAAACAACAGTTGATGGACAGAATGCAGAACAATGTCATACATTCACCCCAGTACAGAGATCTGGGCCTAAATCCATCGTTTTTTGCTCACCATGCCATTCCAGTTTGAACCCAGCCATATGCAAATCAGTCTTGACCCTGTGCCTCATGGGAACAGTCCAGCCCGAACTGCCAAGCCAGGTCCTCCCTGGACTGGAAACAAGCATCCTAGGACCGGTTTCGGGGTTTCACCCTCTTCAGCCAGGATAGCTTGATTCCAGTGGCATGGAGAGCACGGGACCCACGTCTGGGCATACCCGCCCCACTCGGGTGACAAATGCAAAAACAACAGTTGATGGACAGAATGCAGAACAATGTCATACATTCACCCCAGTACAGAGATCTGGGCCTAAATCCATCGTTTTTTTGCTCACCATGAAATTCCAGTTTGAACCCAGCCATATGCAAATCAGTCTTGACCCTGTGCCTCATGGGAACAGTCCAGCCCGAACTGCCAAGCCAGGTCCTCCCTGGACTGGAAACAAGCATCCTAGGACCGGTTTCGGGTTTCACCCTCTTCAGCCAGGATAGCTTGATTCCAGTGGCATGGAGAGCACGGGACCCACGTCTGGGCATACCCGTCCCACTCGGGTGACAAATGCAAAAACAACAGTTGATGGACAGAATGCAGAACAATGTCATACATTCACCCCAGTACAGAGATCTGGGCCTAAATCCATCGTTTTTTGCTCACCATGCCATTCCAGTTTGAACCCAGCCATATGCAAATCAGTCTTGACCCTGTGCCTCATGGGAACAGTCCAGCCCGAACTGCCAAGCCAGGTCCTCCCTGGACTGGAAACAAGCATCCTAGGACCGGTTTCGGGGTTTCACCCCTCTTCAGCCAGGATAGCTTGATTCCAGTGGCATGGAGAGCACGGGACCCACGTCTGGGCATACCCGTCCCACTCGGGGTGACAAATGCAAAAACAACAGTTGATGGACAGAATGCAGAACAATGTCATACATTCACCCCAGTACAGAGATCTGGGCCTAAATCCATCGTTTTTGCTCACCATGCCATTCCAGTTTGAACCCAGCCATATGCAAATCAGTCTTGACCCTGTGCCTCATGGGAACAGTCCAGCCCGAACTGCCAAGCCAGGTCCTCCCTGGACTGGAAACAAGCATCCTAGGACCGGTTTCGGGGTTTCACCCCTCTTCAGCCAGGATAGCTTGATTCCAGTGGCATGGAGAGCACGGGACCCACGTCTGGGCATACCCGTCCCACTCGGGGTGACAAATGCAAAAACAACAGTTGATGGACAGAATGCAGAACAATGTCATACATTCACCCCAGTACAGAGATCTGGGCCTAAATCCATCGTTTTCGGTCTGGACTGTTCCCATGAGGCACAGGGTCAAGACTGATTTGCATATGGCTATGTCTGAACTGGGGTGGCGTGGTGAAGCAAAATAACGATGGATTAAACCCAGATCTGTGACTGGGGGTGAATGTTTGCCAATGTGCAGCATTCCGTCCATCATCTTGTGTGTTTTGCATTTCGCCCTATGTGGGAAGGGTATGCCCAGACGTGGGTCCCGTGCTCACTACGCCACTGGAGTCAAGCTATCCTGGCTGATGAAGGCTGATAGCCTGAAACCGGTCCTAGGATGCTTGATTCCGGTCCAGGGAAGACATGGCTTGGCAGTTCGGTCTGGACTGTTCCCATGAGGCACAGGGTCAAGACTGATTTGCATATGGCTATGTCTGAACTGGGGTGGCGTGGTGAAGCAAAATAACGATGGATTAAACCCAGATCTGTGACTGGGGGTGAATGTTTGCCAATGTGCAGCATTCCGTCCATCATCTTGTGTGTTTTGCATTTCGCCCTATGTGGGAAGGGTATGCCCAGACGTGGGTCCCGTGCTCACTACGCCACTGGAGTCAAGCTATCCTGGCTGATGAAGGCTGATAGCCTGAAACCGGTCCTAGGATGCTTGATTCCGGTCCAGGGAAGACATGGCTTGGCAGTTCGGTCTGGACTGTTCCCATGAGGCACAGGGTCAAGACTGATTTGCATATGGCTATGTCTGAACTGGGGTGGCGTGGTGAAGCAAAATAACGATGGATTAAACCCAGATCTGTGACTGGGGGTGAATGTTTGCCAATGTGCAGCATTCCGTCCATCATCTTGTGTGTTTTGCATTTCGCCCTATGTGGGAAGGGTATGCCCAGACGTGGGTCCCGTGCTCACTACGCCACTGGAGTCAAGCTATCCTGGCTGATGAAGGCTGATAGCCTGAAACCGGTCCTAGGGTGCTTGATTCCGGTCCAGGGAAGACATGGCTTGGCAGTTCGGTCTGGACTGTTCCCATGAGGCACAGGGTCAAGACTGATTTGCATATGGCTATGTCTGAACTGGGGTGGCGTGGTGAAGCAAAATAACGATGGATTAAACCCAGATCTGTGACTGGGGGTGAATGTTTGCCAATGTGCAGCATTCCGTCCGTCATCTTGTGTGTTTTGCATTTCGCCCCTATGTGGGAAGGGTATGCCCAGACGTGGGTCCCGTGCTCACTACGCCACTGGAGTCAAGCTATCCTGGCTGATGAAGGCTGATAGCCTGAAACCGGTCCTAGGATGCTTGATTCCGGTCCAGGGAAGACATGGCTTGGCAGTTCGGTCTGGACTGTTCCCATGAGGCACAGGGTCAAGACTGATTTGCATATGGCTATGTCTGAACTGGGGTGGCGTGGTGAAGCAAAATAACGATGGATTAAACCCAGATCTGTGACTGGGGGTGAATGTTTGCCAATGTGCAGCATTCCGTCCATCATCTTGTGTGTTTAGCACACATACACGTGTCACAGGCTGTGCCCTGCCACCACCCATGGCACAGGCGGCACTTATACACATGCCCCAGACTGTGCCCTGCCACCCATGGCACAAGCAGCACTCATACACATGCGTCACAGACGGTGCCCTGCCACCCAAGGCACAGGTGGCACTCACACACGTGTCACAGACTGTGACCTGCCACCCTTGGCACAAGTGCCACTCTCACACATGTCACAGACTGTGCCCTGCCACCCATGGCACAGGTGGCACTCATGAACGTCACAGACTGTGCCCTGCCACCCATGGCACAAGCGCCACTCACACACGTGTCACAGACTGTGCCCTACCACCCATGGCACAAGCGCCACTCACACACGTGTCACACACTGTGCCCTGCCACCCATGGCACAGGTGGCACTCATGAACGTCACAGACTGGGCCCTACCACCCATGGCCCAGGCGGCACTCATAGACGTGTCACAGAATGTGCCCTGCCACCCATGGCCCAGGCGGCACTCATACACGTCACAGACTGCGCCCTACCACCCATGGCCCAGGCGGCACTCATAGACGTGTCACAGAATGTGCCCTGCCACCCATGGCCCAGGCGGCACTCATACACGTCACAGACTGCGCCCTGCCACCCATGGCCCAGGCGGCACTCATACACGTCACAGACTGCGCCCTACCACCCATGGCCCAGGCGGCACTCATAGACGTGTCACAGACTGTGTCCTGCAACCCATGGCATAAACTGCACACAGTGCCACAGACTGTGCCCCCTCCCACCTCAGTTTCTTTGGTATGCAAACGTCCCAGAGTTACAGGCCACAAAGCGAGGAGCCCCAGGCATTGGCTTTGGACGCTTTAAAGAGAGAGGCAATAAACTCCTTTCCCAGACTTAAAGTTAAACATTGGCAGAGCCCAGAGCTGCTGAAGGACCTCACTGAGAGCTCTTGGAGGAGAAACGGCCGCTTTACATCATAAATGAGAAAAAGATAGGTTTATTTTTGGTTGACACGTGCGTGTTTTTATTCTTTCAGCAAGAGTTGTTAGAAAACACTTTCCTACATAGGTGCATTGTTTTGACCACGGTTGAGATTGCATTTCAGAGTACATTAGCCCCTCTCTGAAGTATAGTGGCCCAGGTGGGTCTCCCTGCGGAAGAGGAGAGCCACAGAAGCTGTGCTTGATTTGGAATAATAATAAAATGATTATTATTATTAATAAAATAATTATAATACTTTCATAGTTATTACAAATCAAGTACTGCATCTGTGGCTGCCCCCTTCTGCAGATGATCACAGTCACATGTGTCCAGTTGGTGTCCAATTGTCCTTCTGCCCGTCGTGCTGACCGGCTTCCCTGAGTCTGTCATTGGGCCCATCACCACCGACCATGGCCATCGCGCTCCTCGGTAGCTGGTCCCTAAGAAAATGTTTGCGGTCCTGCACTTATTATATTATTATTATTATTGTTATTATTGTTATTGTTATTGTTATTATTATTATTATTATTATTATTATTATTATTATTATTATTATTATTATTGCTGTTGTTGTTGTTGTTATTATTATTAATAATGATAATAAAATAAGGGAGAAGGAAAATCGGACACAAACCTGTCACACGTGACTGTGATCATCTCTGCGACCTGATTTGTGTCTTATGGTGATTGTTCTCTTTTCAGCACGTTGTAAGAGTCTAGCCCTTTCTCAGATGCTATTGATCATCAGATATCCTCATTTTGGATCTGATCATAGATGCCATTAAAGGAGACACCAACTAAGGTAAGTGCCAATGACAATCAGAAGCCATTAGGCAATGCTAAGGGAGCCTGGCATCGCCTTGACTGGTGTTACATGTCAATCACAGCACCATGTATGTAGTGCCTATTGTATGGCAAGCTGATATCATACAGTAGAACAGCAAAAGATGACAACATGCCATTTTGTTCTCAGAGCTCCATTTCCACACCGTTGTGAAGGTCCCCGGCACATATCAATTCCTTCTCAATTTTAAATCAGGGACGCAGCTCTTGAATTGTCTGTGTGATTACAGGATGAAAACAAGGTATGCCAACAAAATCATAGTGTCGGAACCATTTCAGCATGAAGCAGCCAAACCATGTTGCCAATTCAACAACCCTCATTTTAGGGACAGTGCTTAATTTGTAAAATAAAGAAAGAAAGAAAAAACAGCAGGGGTTCAAAGTTTTCTTAAGTGCCTATTGCCGGTGCTGCAGGAAGGGGTTGCTGATTGCCAAGACTGCCTAGACTCGATTCAACCTCATGCTTTTTCCATCACCCAATACTTCCTTTCTCTTATCTCACCCCTGTGGGCCCTTTTTAATACCCGCTTTCTCCCTCTGTCATTTGTTTTCCTATATTTTTCCTTCCTCCCCCTTTCTCCATTTTCTGCCTTTCTATCTCTTGATCTAGAGTCTAGTTCAAGGTCAATGAGGAAAAATAATTCTCTGTCCCCAAAAACGACCGGCACAAATTAAGCACTGGCAAATAGCTGCTTTCATTTCAAAATCTGGCTATCCTATTTTTAACTATGGTTCTTAGCTTTACTCTAGTTGATATTGGGCTAGCGATTGACACTGTTGTATTGTGTGTGAAATAGAAAATTAGTTGGAAGTGACTCCCTATCATTTTGAGAAGATAACATGATGATTGTCACATCCTCTAACCTCTAAAGATGGTCTCAGGTCAAGACAAGTGTTTGATCTCTCAGCTTGTCTATGACAATTCTACCTGGTCACCAAATACAGAGTCATTCTCTACTGAATGCGAAGAACCCAACTGCAAGACTCATAGCATTTGCTTGTTTGTTACTGAAGGACAAGTTACTTACCTTCAGTAACACCTTATCTGGTAGAGACATGATCTAGCTGCAGATTTCTTACCTTTGAACTTCCAGGCGTCAGGCTGGATCTGGAAGATTTTTCTTAACAGTACCCCTGCATGCCGGTAGATGGCTTTGGTTAACTCCGCGCGACGTCGTCGGTGTCGTGTTCGTCGTGACATCCACGTCGTCAATATAACTGCCACTCTGGTGTGCTGAAGTCAGTACTTTTCACGACTTTCCACGCCAGAAGCGCAGAGCCATGAAGTGACTGGCCATGGTGTGTTAACAAGATAATTAGGGCCCTGAAAGGGAAAAACCCTGACACTAAAAACTATTCCGCAGTGAGGGGAGAATGGGTGGGTTGGTAAGGAATCTGGGGCTAGATCATGTCTCCACCAGATAAGGTGTTACCGAAGGTAAGTAACTTGTCCATCTGATAGAGACATCTATCTGCAGATTCCTTACCTTTGAACAGATACCCAAGCAATACCTTCCCCGGAGGTGGGACTGCGGAAAAGTTTCAAACCAAGAAATCCTGCAAGACAGAGCGGCCAAACAGGCCCTCCCTGCGAACTTGAGAATCCAGGCAATAGTGTCTGGCGAACGTGTGCAGAGATGCCCATGTGGCAGCCTGGTAGATATCAGCAATAGGGACACCCCGCTTGAGCTCCGTGGTGGCTGCCTTTGCCCTAGTGGAATGGGCCCTCAGGCCTTCAGTGGGCTATTTCTTTGCCAAGACGTAACATATTTTGATACAGAGGATAACCCAGCGTGAAATGGTCCTCTTTTGAACAGCACGCCCCTTCTTTGCCCCCACGTATCCTATGGTCATCCACCCGGAACTCTTTGGTGCGATCAAGGTAGAACGATAACACTCTTTTTGGGTCCAGACGGTGGAGACGCTCCTCTTCTTCAGAAGGGTGCAGAGGTGCATAGAAAGTGGGCAGAGTAACAGACTGTCCCAGATGGAAGGGTGTTACCACCTTAGGCAGAAAAGATGCCCTAGTCCGGAGTACCACTTTGTCCGGAAAAATGGTCAGGTAAGGAGGCTGTGATGACAGTGCCTGCAGTTCGCTCACCCTCCTGGCATTGGTGATTGCCACCAAAAAGGCTGTTTTGATAGTGAGCAACCGTAGAGGGCAGTTGTGCAGTGGCTTAAACGGTGTGCACATCAAGAAGGTAAGGACCAAATTAATGTCCCACTGTGGCATAATAAAAGGAGAAGGGGGAAACAAGTGGTTTAACCCCTTCAAAAATCTCTGCTAGGAGGGGATTTAAAAAGTGAAGGCTAATCTGGCAGCCGAAGAAAAGCTGAGAGGGCCGAAAGGTAGCCCTTCAGAGTGCCCAGAGCAGAGCCCTACTGGGTCAAGGAAAGGATAAACAGGAGAACATCTGACAGAGAGGCAGATAAGGGGTCAACAGATCTTTCTGTACAATATTTTCAAAATTTGTTCCATCAGCAGGAGTATACCGATTTCATGGAGGGACGCCTGGCTGCCAGAATAATTATGCAGACTTCTGGAGGAAGGTCAAAAGCTGTCACTTGTTGCCGCTCAATCTCCACTCAAGGAGGCAGAGAGTGGACAGGTTCGGGTGGAGGACCCTCCCCTGCTGCTGCGACAGAAGATTCTCCCAAAGGGGCAGCCTCATCGGAGGATCGATGCTCATTGCCAGATACTTGGGATACCAGACTCTCCGTGCCCAGTCCGGAGCCACAAGAATGACTGGTGCCCGGTCATTCCTGATCTTCTTGAGCACTCTGGGCAGGAGTGGTATGGGCTGAAAGGCATACAGGAGGCCAGAGCTCCTCTCGCGATGAAAAGTGTCGCCGAGTGGGAGTCGCCTTGGAAACTCCAACATGCAAAACTGCTGACATTGCACATTCTCTTCGGAGGTGAACAGATCTAACCAAGGCTCTCCCCACCGCTGAAAGAGACCTTGTACCACCTCTGGTTGGAGACGCCACTCATGATCCGTAAGGCACCGCCGGCTGAGTTCGTCCGCTCTGGCGTTCAGGGAACCGGACAGATTGTGAACCACGAGGGAAATGCCCTGTTGTTCCAGCCAAGTTCAGAGACGCAGGGCCTCTTGACAAAGAGTCCAAGACCCCACACCGCCCTGTTTGTTTCAGTACCACATGGCGGTAGTGTTGTCCGTGAACACCCGAAGCAGCCTTCACCTTGATGGACAGTAAACAGGCTTTCAGTGCCAATCGAATCGCCCGAAGCTCCAACAGGTTGATATGGAGCCTGGTTTCCACCAGAGACCAGAGTCCTCTGATTTCCACCTCCCCCAGATGGCCACCACATCCCAGAAGAGACGCATCCGTCACTAGTGTGAGATCCGTGTGGGTAAGGGAGAGGTGTCTGCCTCTGACCCAATCGCAGGTTGTTTGCCACTACTGCAGGTCTTTCCCATGGCCAACCGATATCTGGACCAGGTCGGTGAGGTTTCCCCGACGCTGTGTCCATTGGAACTTCAGGTCCCACTGCATAGCCCGCATGTGCCATCTGGCATGGTCCACAAGCAGGATGCAGGAAGCCATGAGGCCCAACAGCCTCAGAGTCATTCTCACTGAAATCCAGGATAGAGGCGGAAACATTGGTATCATAGCCTGAATATCTTGGACTCGCCGCTCGGGAGGAAACAACCGAAACTGCATTGTGTCCAGAATTGCTCAGATGAAAGGGAGCATTTGAGAGGGAGTCAGATGTGACTTCGGCACGTTGATAGTGAACCCCAGCAAGTGCTGGAGGTTCACCGTAGTCTGGAGGTGGGAGACGACTGCCTTGGACGACCTCGAGATAGGGGAAGATGGAACCCCTGATCTTCGCAGATGGGCTGCAACCACCACCATCACTTTTGTGAACACCCGAGGGGCACTGGTGAGGCCAAAAGGGAGCACGGCAAACTGAAAGTGCTCGTGACCCACAGTAAACCGCAGATAGTGACGATGGGCAGGCAGGACGGGGATAAGAAAATAACCATCCTGCAAGTCCAGTGCTACCATCCAGTCTCCCGGGTCCAGGGCAGACAGGACCTGTGCAAGGGTGAGCATACTGAACTTCTCCTTTTTGAGGATGCATTTGAGGGCTCTGAGGTTGAGGATAGGTCAAAGGCCTCCGTCCTTCTTTGGAACCAGAAAATAGTGTGAATAACACCCACAGCCTATTTGTGACCCAGTTACCCTCTCTATAGCTCCCTTGGCCAAGAGAGTTTTGACTTCCTCATGGAGTAGGGCAAGGTGATCATCCGTCAGCCGATCATAAACTGGAGGCATGGATGGAGGGGTAGTCTCGAAGGGGAGGGAGTAGCCCCTTTGGAATATTTGAAACACCCACCAGTCCAAGGTGATGTCCCGCCAGTTGGTGGAGATGATGGCGTATTCTGCCACCAACTGGATGTGAATGATCCTCGGGGATCGGACTAGGAGGGTTTTGCGGTGGAGGAGGGGATCGTGGCTTGGATCGACTTCTGGCCTCCCGACCGTCGGGGTGAACCGCTTCCACGGCCCGCAAAGGTTGCTGAACTTGTGGGGCCCTCTGGCTTGAATAGGGTTGGGTAGTCTCTTCCGTAGCCACAAAGGGAGCGAAAAGCAGATACAGACTGGGATGTTGTGGTGGGGCCCAAGGATTTGTCCGTAGCCCGCGAGTCCTTAAAACGATCAAGTGCTGCATCTGCTTTGTCTCCAAAGTGACAGGAGCCATCAAAGGGCATGTCCGTAAGATTAGCCTGGACATCCCCTGAAAAACCAGACGTCCTCAGTCAGGGGTGGCCATGTTTGGCCACTGAAGTGGAAATCGCTCTGCCTAGCGTGTCTGTTGTGTCGAAGCCACATCGGATGGTGAACTTTGCTGCATCTCTCCTGTCTGAAATAGCTTGGGAGAGCAGAATCTGGTCCTCCTCCGAGACTCTGGGCAGCACCTGCTCAAACGTGTCCCAAAAGGCATGTCGTGTTCACTCACCGCAACCTAGACTGGCAGAAGAGAACATTTTCTTCCCAAAGCTTTCCAGTCTTCTGGATTCCCTGTCCGGGGGTGCGGAAGGGAACGAGCCACGGGATGTGGAAGTTTGAACCACCAGGCTTTTTGGGGTGGGGTGGGGTGGGCCATGAGGAAAGCTGGGTCGCCCGGTGCAGGGCGATGGAGGCGGGCAATCATTCTGTTCACAGGAGCCCCTGTGCTGGGCTTGGACCAGGTGCCCAGAAGAACGTCCGTCAAGGCCTCATTGAAAGGCAGTAAGGGTTCCGAGGAGGAGACACCAGGCTGTAGACCTCTGTCAAGACACCAGTTTTGCTTGCAACCATAGGGAGCTGCAGGACCTCGGTGGCAGATGCAGCACCAGGGAAGGTCACTCTGGAGGTGCGACCGGTGCTGTTCTGGACCCGGGAACAGGTCCTGTAGGAGGCTGTGGTGCCAGGGCCGGAGCTGAAGGCACGGGACCCACGGGGACTCCTTGATCTGAGCCTGCGGGCCCAAGGGCGCGCCAGCAGGGCCAGGACTCCCAAATATGGCGCACATGGCATCATAACACTCTTTAAGTTGGGCGGGGGTCGCTCCCTGCCCCAAAAAGGGAGGGAAAAACAGAGCCGACCCAGACACCTGTTCCGTGGAGCTGGGCCGTGAATGCCGAGGTTCCTCCGTCCCGTCGGGAGACGGATGGGGCAAAGTCGAAAGCACGCTTCGACTTCTTGAGCTTTTTGTGGTGCCTCTTACCTGACCGCAACAACTTGGAAGAAGAGGATTTCGATCCTTCCAGTGTTCGGACCTTCCTGTCAACCGAGACTGGAATCGAGACCGAGATCGACAGGGCGACCTCCAAGGCACCGGGTGCCGGGCCGCGTGTAGCTTTAGGGACTGCTCCCTCAAAGCTTTCGGCACCAGGGCCCGGCAATCGGAGCACGACTTTGTGTCGTAGTCGTGCTCCAGGCACCAGAGACATACCAAATGGGGGTCAGTAACCGACATGGCACGGTGACAGGTGCCTCACGGCTTGAACCCCGAGGTCTTCTTGCTAGACATCCCTAGCACACCAAAAGGAGTCAACAAAAAGTCGAAAAAAGTCTGTCAAAAAAAACCAGGGGGTAAGCTCTCTTCGACAGGTTTAAGCTTTCTGGCGTGGAAAGAAAAGAATTGACATCAGCGTGCCGGAGTGACGATTATATTGACGACGCGGACATCACGATGACGATGAACACAATGCCTGCTAAGAGAAATCTTCCAGATCCAGCCTGATGCCTGGAAGTTCAAAGGTAAGGTATCTGCTGCTATCAGATAACTATCCCCAAAATCTGGTCAGCAATGTCCCTGACATAGTGCATGCTCCCATGACTCTAAGATAATTTACACAAAAGGAGCCTTGTACAGAAATAACTTCCACTGTTTTTCAGAACTTTATTGACAACTATAATTCTGAGTTTTTTAGCATCATTTAATATAAATTTGGCAGAGTTGGGATTGCATTTAAAAGTGTAAACACTTTATGGACGACTCAAATATTTGTGTTTTTTTGCACATCTGGCCAAGGAGAAAAGGAAACTTTAATGCTCACTTTGAGATCATTCCATCAGTAACTTAGTATTGCCTGAAGAATTTTAGACTTATGAGAGTTGTTCTCTTATGTTTGAAGGTAAGCTTTAAGCTCGGCCCAGCTATCTCGAAAGACGGTTAAAATAGCGACTTTAAGGAGTACTTTATCTTCAGAAGAGTCTCATCTAATAGACTTGAGTTGTTTAAAAGCAAGCTCCTTCAAAATATTTTCTGCTGCAACCAGAGTTCACGAGCGCGTATGTGAATAAAAATGTATTTAAAAAAATCATACTTACAGTAAAATGTGTACTTTTATTTAACTAATATATTTCATATATATATTAAATATTACTAAAAGGAATATAAATATATATTTCATTTTAATTGTTTTTCCCAAAAGTTTAATTTTAAAGTACAAAACATTTTTAAATAGTCTAATAAAATCTTATTTATGTTTTAATTATATATGTATTTGAAAATTAAATAAAATGCATATATGTTTTTGAAAAGTTAAAAAAAAGTTAATTTATTTTACCTTTGTTTACCTTGGGGTTGTATTTTAAGCCCCTGCCTCCATTTTTTTCTATGGAAAGGTGTTGCAATCCCAGTGAGTGGCCATGTGTGGCGCGGGACTTACTCCAAGGCTGATCTGAAGACTGTTGTGGGTCTTTTCTGGCTATAGTAAATTTCAAAACTGCAATTTGTGAACAGAAATGGGGTTCATCTTTTGTGGGTGGGCGTTTGTCAATCCCTAAACACCTTCATAATTATCAGTGCATGGCAAGGGCAGTAGTAGTTATAGTTACTTTAGGGCATGAGTCATAGCTACTTGAGATAGCTATAACTAATGAATTTAACTAATGAATTTCAGTAGTTTTGTTCGTTAAATATGGTATGTTTTAACTGATATTTTCACCTAACTATAACTTTGTTTTTTTCAGTGAATTTCTAAAGTTTATTATTTGTACAATTCCTAATTACAATGCCACTTCAACCTTCTGTGTTTTTTTAATGAATGTCTGTTTTTTTTTAATGTATAGTCAGATGTCGATTGCCATGCAGGGCTTGGGTGCAGAGTCAGGCCTTCGATCAGGCCCTGTGCCCAATCCCGTGGGTGCCCAGCCCTATGCACGGTTGGTTATGTCAATATAAACGGTGTGATTTTTATTAAGGCAGAACTACTGGCTTTGTCAAAGGGTTAAAATACAAAAAGCAATGGGCCTATTGGCTTTATCAAGGGGTCAGCACATAAACATATATGAAGCAAACCTAATGGCTTTGTCAGAAAATCACCAATTACTGTCATCAAATATATATTTGATAAATTCACATATTGCAATATTTAATAATAATTGTCTAAAAAAATTCATAAAGCAATTTTAATTAAAAAAACATTAAAAGTGTTTGAGTGTTTATTTCAACATCTCTCAAGCCACAAAATGCAAAAAGAGACCAACAACAAGGGGACCCTGCATTCCAACTGAAGAGCATACAGCTGCAACTAGGACTGCTATAAAAAAAAAATATGGTAAACTCTCCTGGGGTCATGAATTCAATGACCCAGGAAACTTACTTAGTGATTGTCTCAAGTAATTTTTAATAAAGCATTTTTAATTAAAGAAAATTAAACATGTTTGAGTTTCTTAACATTTTTCAAGCCACAAAGTGCAGCCATAGAACCAACCACAAGAGGACTAGAAACTGCCTGTCTCGATTAGACCTCTCGAACCTTTAACCAGTCAAGAGTCCTACTCATTATTAGTATGTCATTGATCTTCTCAAACATATACACACTTATTTACTTATGTCACTGTGTGATTGTGGTCACTATGGATACAAAACCCTGGATTGCGGTCTATTTGCACACACGTATTAAAGTTAAAAAAAAAAATTGCTACATGTTACTGATGTAATCAAGGAGCACTCCTTGTCAGAGTGAGAGATTAATAATTTTATGCCATTGAGGCAGAATATTTGTCTGCATCTCTTTTGCTATGTTAGTCTGGAGTGATCAGCAACATGATTGCAAACGTTTGAGATTGGAAATGATGAAGGATTGAGAGAAGTTTCCAGCTGGGCTATGTCTTTAAAGATGAAACAGCATTTTCACTTCGGTGTCAAAGAAAATGGCAAATTATTTACATTTTCCTCCGGTTCTACCACACTAAGCATGGGTTTTTGGTTCATGGCTTACTTGATTATCTCATAGAGCTTCTTAGGACACATTTTAGCAGAGTTAATTTGAGATTTAATGAACATGGGTTTAGCTTCAAAAATATGATTTTAGTATGATCTTGTTGTAGCACATAGGTGTTCATGAATAGTTATAGTGGGGTTTTGGCCTCAGGTGCATTCGATTGGATAGAGGGGTATTTTTTTATGATAAGTTCTTTAGTGTACCAGGAAGTGAACCTTCTGCTTATTCCTGTTCGCCTTGAGGGAGTCACAGTCATTTACAATCTCAGCTATGATAGTAGCTGCATAATTTACATTGCTTCCTTCAGTACAGCAGTGGAGTCTGCATGCAAGTCGTATGGTAAGATCAACATGGTTTGTATTCCAAGTGTCCTTTGTCCAAGCATTCTCTCTATTAGTTTCTCATTGTTTTAGAGAATGACAGAGAGAAGAGAATCTGATAATGTCAGACCAGTCCTCTTGGCTAAGATCATCAATGCATAGACTGTCATGATTAGTTATGCTGAGATCTAGAGTAGGCTCTTTAATAGATAGAGTTTGAGGCAATTTTGCAAAAGGTCAATCTCATCCATCAAATAGGAGAACAGGAAGTATGCAGAGTTGTTATAGTGTACCCAATGTAAATTAAAGGTCCCTCAAAATATGTAATTGATATCAGACAAAATAAGCTTAGAGGTTACATGTTTCATTAAATGTTAAAGGAGTTGTTATTCCCTGGAGGATGTTATATTCTGTTGACTCCGTTAGATCTGCTAACAGTGTACATGAGTTCTAAAGTCAGGTGTTTTAAGTAAGGAAAAAACAGACATCACTTATCGACAGCGAATAGCATTTTTGAAGTTAGATGCTATTCTTCTGCCAATTTTACCTTCTCTAGCAAGATGGTTTACAGAGTAGTCAGGAGTAAATCCATAGTGGTTTGAGCAGCTTTATTGAACCACATTGCTGTCTAAATTATCAAATCAAGATCCATATCAACAACAATGTTAGCAATTTCAGTCCGATGTTCTACCATCAAATGTAGAGGAGGCCATTGACTTATGAGGAGTAGAAACAAATGGGATTCAAAAAGAAAAGAAAATCACTACTGCTCCATCTTTACCTGTTAAAGCTTATGTTTCTATTTCTGTCTTCATTAACTGTAAGATCATGATCCAAGCCCAAAAAGAGAACTTTGAAAAATCTAACCTTCATTTCTTGATGCTCATGCAGCTGATAAAAGACCCCAAACTCCCTGTGCCTGCTAGATGTTTATACCCTCTCTCTCTTATGCCTATTTCTGCTGTTGACAATTATATCCTTAAGTGGCTGCATCCTGATTCCCACTTCTTCTCTCAGTTTTTCTTTACCAACACTACACACAACAATCTTTTCTGACAAACTCCTTCCACGGTACTGCAAATCTAGTAAAACAGAACAGTTAGCTATCGTCCCGATATGTTAAAAAACCTCACGTTCCATGAAATTCAAACGAGGTTATCTGACATCTTAGAATTAAGTTTGGAGGGTTACTCTTTGATTATACAGAGGCTCATTAACCAATTAATACGCAGAACGAACTTACTGTAAGCTATGTACTGTTGTATGCTTTTGTATATTCATAACCAAGAATGTAAAGTATTTTAAGGTTTTAAGAAAATGACAAAATTTTAGCGTTGTTTATATATATGAGACAAAAATTGTTATGGTTTTAATTAACTAAGGCAATAAACATTTATTTACCATTTTACCATTTACCAAATCTAGTAACACTTTGGGGCCGATTCTGATGCGGGTTGGAAAAGCTTCCCGACCGAATCGGTTGGGAAATGGTGTCCGACCCACTCGGATCGGGAAAGTCCGACCGGCGGAGTAGGATGCATCCGGATGCTTCCAGATACGATTTGGTTGAACTCCCATTGACTTCAATGGGAACATTTGTTCCTAACCGCATCAGAATTGGGCCCTCGGTCGGGAAGACACGTTCCCGATCCGATTTGGAAGGAGCAAATGCCGTTAGGAGGCCTTCCTAACCGCATCAGAATCAGGCCCTCGGTCGGGAAGCTTTTCCAACCCGCATCAGAATCGGGCCCTTTATGTCTATTCTCCTTCCACTCTCACTCCTTCTTTACCTTCTTCTATCGTGTTGCAGACTTCTTCCTGTCTATGTGTACACTCCAGACACCTCCTACCAATTAATTTGCCTAGCTGCCAATCTGTGACTTCTCACTGTTGAACTGCTCTTTCTCTTTCACACACTTTGGATATTACCTTGAAATAACAAAATACATGTGCTCACCTCTATCTCTCTCAGTACTCACACCAATTCTTCTACAACCACTCATGAACATACTTGCTTCTCCTCCTCTACATACTCTTCTCACACTGAAGGGAGCACATCTTCTCCTACCGCAAACTGTATTTGTGCTCTATCTAGTCTTTCTTCTGTCATGGTGAGTAAACCAGGGCACCTATCTCAAAGGCTCTGTTGGACTTGGCCCTCTGAACAGGGTCACCCCCAAATGTTTTGCCTTCACCCCTCCTGTTTTCTGAATCTGTTTTTGTTGGCTTTTAAGGACTCAGTGCACTTTACCACTGCCAACCAGTGCTAAAGTGCTTATGTTCTCTCCTTTAAGTATGGTAAAATGGGGTAACACCCATTTGGCACATTTAATTTACTTATAAGTCCCTAATAAAGTGGTACTCAATGTACACAGTGCCTGTAACTTAAATGATATTGGTGGACCTGCAGTGTGCCACTCACTTAAGTAACCCTTTAAACTATGTATCAGGCCTGCCATTGCAGCCTGTGTGCAGTTTTAAACTGCCATTTTGACCAGGCAAAATAAACCTAAAGCCAAGCCTAAACCTTCCTTTTGTTAAACATATAAGTCACCCCTAAAGAAGGCCCTAAACAGCCCATAGGACAGGGTGCATTGTATTTACAAAATGTTGGACATGCACTTTAAAATTTCACATGTTGGTGATAACTTTTGTTTCGGAATAGGTAGAAATGTCATGTATTGTCTCTTGTGAATTGTAATTCAATTCCCTCTTTAATAGTAAAGTCGGATTTTATGTCACAATTTTGAAAATGCTACTTTTAGAAAGTTGCATTTTCATGTCTTAACCATTTAGGGCCATAAGTACATAAAATAGGAATAGCAATTTCCAAATAGCACTTTCATTCAAATCGATGTTTGGAAATCGCTATTCCTTATGTATGAAACGTTTTGTTTCATACTTGCAATTCCTTGTGGGTCGCAAACCGATCTCAATTCACAACTAAGAGGGTACGAAGTTCCTAAGTGGTCTACTAACCATTCACTAGTTAGGGATTTAAAAAGTACTACAGGTCAAGTGGAGGGGAATTCCTCCTTTCGGAACTAGGGCCCTCACACACCAAGCAAGCTAGGTGTCATGCTTCATCATTTGAGCCTGCTCCTCGTCGGGCCGGCGCTGCAATGCCCGACGGGCACCCTTAAAGGGGCTCTTTGTCAGAGATCTTCTGTTCCTCGCCATATGGGTGCCGTGGGTGTGAGGGGCCTAAGTGAGTGTAGATGTATGAAGTGATAATAAAACAGGTGAGGGAATACTCTATAGTAAAGTTTATTTAACAAGGGACCCAACCTGATTAAAAGTACAAAGGGAGGGGTAACTATTTTGTTATAATGTGACAAAAACCGATCTACCTCATGAATATTAATGAGGTAATTCACAGTTTGCAACCCATTAGGAATTGCAGCCATCACAGGGATGGTGGCTTGCTGAGGTCAGCAGATGACCATGTATGTGACTGCATTATAATAAAGGTTTTTTTTGTTGAAATGCGACCCATTTTCCTTAAAGGGAAACTGTATGTGTTTCAACAAAAAAAAATGAAACGTTTTGTTTTTGTTTTTGTTTTTGTTTTCTAAGAGCAGCAGTGGTCCCTTGAACCACTGCTTGCTCTTAAAACATGTTTTCCCAACATTCATAAAGGGGAAGGGGTCCCCATGGGATCCCTTCTAATTTGCAAATGCATTACCACCAACTTTGAGTTGGTGTTAAATTGCGAATGTTTTGCGACCGCATTCCTGTCACAAAACATTTGTACGTACCAATGAGATTCGGTATTTAGAAGGGATGTCCTAAACATGCCCCTTCCAAATTTTTTCTTTTAAACATATTTTATTAAGTTTCAATAAGGAGAGCAAACCGCCATGGCGGTAAGGTATAATAGCAACACGAGGAAATTCAGCAATGTATGATCATCATAATCACATTACCGTGTTTACAATCTAACATGTCTACATGCCCCTTCCCAAATACGGAATTGCAAAACCAAAATTGTGATTTGGTACCAAGTTACAGAGTCTCAATGGATTCTGTGATTCGCTCCATTTGAAACTGGTAAAATGCTTCGTACATATGGCCCTAAGTGCCTCCAGCCTGTTTCCTGGGTCACATGACTAAGTGTAGTTGGCCTTTGTGCATTCCTCCCAGAAAGTATCACAAAGGAGCACTAGGTGTTGGCAGGATGGGCCATCCTGGCCTGATGGGAGGGGCGGAGCTGTCACCTACCACACTTGCACTTCAAAGGAGATGCCTCAGGACACAAACACTAGCCATTTCTGACTCCAGACATCCTGGGACCAGGGTAGGGGAAGAAAGGAAATTCCAGAACCAGATGTGGGGGGGGACTCTACAAGTTTCCCCTACTTCAAAGCTGGCGCCAGGTATAAATATTGGACCCTCAGACCAACTCTTCAGACCACATCTGGATATATGGAGGACTCATAAGAAGGACTCTCTGCTGCCCTGCTGCTGAAAGGACTGCTCAGCTACCCTCCTGCCTGTGGTAGGAAGACTAGACCTGCTTCTTGAATACAGAACCACTAGCGTGACTATAACGGCTAGCTGACTGGCCTCCTGTTCTGAGCTACAGGGACATAACAAGATCCAGAGACCTGCTCTGCATCTGCCCAGCTTCCCAAAGTTAGCTGGACCTGCCTATTCCCTGCTGCTGGCCTTTGTTGGAGTGAGTCCTGATATCCAAGAGGTGCTACAACCAAGTCGTACACCCTTGGCCGGCATCAGAGTGTACTCCTCCTGGCCCAGTTGTGGGTTTCCTCAGAACTGATACAGCTCAATGCAACTCGATGCAGAGTGAAGCAGGACCTCACATCGCAGCCCCTTGCAGCTCCTGATTGGTTCCTGTAGGAAAGTATGATCTGCTTTCATGGTCACCCCCAATTTTTGCTGGTGTCATTATGTTTTACTGACTAGTGTGACTGGGATCCTGCTAATCAGGACCCCAGTCTCTGTGCTTCTTCCCTACATTGGACATGGTGAGTACTTAGGTACACCCCCGATTGGCTACTGGTGTATCCTTGTAAGTTTCTAGTATATAGTACTAAGGTACCCAAGGCATAGGTACACCAGGGGTCTCCCATGGACTGAAGCATGTATTATGCTACCCATGAGAGACCACTCAAATTGTGACTACAGCACTGCCATTGCAGCCTGTGTAAGCTGGTACTAGCACCACTTACAACAGATATAAGTTTCCTTATATGTGAGGTCACTGCACTTAAAGGCTATAAGTCACCCATAAGGCAGGCCTTTCAATCCTGAAGGTAGGGTGCTCGGTTCTAAGTGTGAGGGTGCCCCTACAATCCGCGGAGTCCATTCTCCCGGGTTGTAAGTGCATCAGCCATTATGATATATAGAGTGGCCATGTGTCATTATGCGATGGCCATCTCTAAACTGGCTGTAACGAACCCTGTCGTGTTTGGTATCAAACATGTTGGAATCATACCTCCCACACCGTAAACGGTGTGGGAGGCATGGTTCCTTGCACTGTAAAGCTCCTCCAGGAAGCCCACAGTGCTCCCTGTACCAGTCTTGAAGACCCGACAGCAAACTATGGCTGCTGTCGATCAGAGACACGATTCTGCCCTCCTGCTGCTGAGCCAAGCTCGAGCAGAGGAAGGCAGGACAATAGGTATCCTGTCACAGGGAGTGGTGGGATTCGAACCCCCTTCTCCGAAGAGACTGGAGCCTCACTCCAATCTCATCGGAGGCGTAGGTTCGAATCCCACCGCTGCCACCAATGTAGGAGGCAGGCTTAATATATGGTGCTCACTTATGCAAGTGTAGCACCCTGCACTAATCCAGACAACCCTTATGGTGATTTTAGTGGTCTTGGACAACCTTAGAAAGTTCTCTAAGTAGTATCTGTAGAGATCAGCCTTGAAGCTTAGTCCAGAAGGAGTGTAAAGCAGCTTGTTTTACCAGTATTTAATCTTATGGTATAGGTTAAGTGAAAAAGAACCATACAGTGTAGTTATACAAATATGTATTTATTATAAACACTCACTAACACATTGCAATATCTCCTACCCGTAGATATAAACACAATACACACAATACTTTGGCAATAGAATGCGTAAATAGCACATGTTGGACTTGACCCTTTTTGCAGGCTTATCCCCAAACATTTTGCTTCTTCCTCCTATTTTTTCCTGATCTGTTGTTGTTGGCTATAGGACTCTGGACACTTTACCACTGCTAATCAGTGCTAAAGGGCATATGCTCTCTGAGTAAATTGTGATCATGATTGGTTATCCATGATTGGCATATTTAATTTAATGGTAAGCCCCTAGTAAAGTCCACTAAGTGTGCCAGGGCCTGTAAATCAAATGCTACTAGTGGGCCTGCAACACTGATTGTGCCACCCACATGAGTAGCCCTGAAAAGGTGTCTCAGACCTGCCACTGCAGTGTCTGTGTGCAGGTTATTAACTGCCATGTCGACTTGGCAAGTGCACCCACTTGCCAGGCCCTAACCTTCCCTTTTCTTACATGTGAGACACCCCTAAGGTAGGCCCAAAGTACCCCTGTGGGCAGGGTGCAGTGTATGTGAAAGGTAGGACATGCCGTGATGTGTGTAGTATGTCCTGATACTGAAATACTGCCAATTTCGTTTTTCACTATTGAAAGACTATCTGTCCCATAGGACAGAATGGGAGTTTATTTATAACATCTTATAAATATAACTTTCCATTGGGACAAGATGGGAAGGTAAAGTTTAGAATGCCTGAACTCAGAATCTAAAGATGCATCTTTTAGTAAGGATGATTTTTACATTCTGTGTTTGAAAATACCACTTTTAGAAAGTAGGTATTTTCTTGCTTAGCCATCCTGTGTGCCTCTGTTGGTTTGTGTATTGACTGTCTGGCTTTGGAGTGACAGGAGCTGGGGATGTGCATTCTCTCAAAAGGCCACTGGGTGGGGGGGAGTTGATGTGTGTCCTGCCTTTCCTGAATGAGTCAGGGCTGGGCTGGGCTGAATAGACCTGGGCTGCATTCAGAGTAGTGGGAGGAGTTTTCACTAGCACCTGAATAGGCCTGGTCTGCATTCAGAGTGGTGGGCGGAGATTTCCCTTGCACCTGAATAGGCCCTGTCTGCCTTGGACAATGCTGTCTCCACTCTCCTGCCGGGAAGCTGGACCAGAGAGGACAGAACTGGTTATGGCTGAGCACAGAGCCTCTCTGCACCAAGAGAACAAAGGAATTTGCTGTATAAATATTGGGGCCCAGACCCCAGCATTTTGGACTACTTCTGGAATCAAGAGGAACCTTTGCCAAGGAGAAGAGCTGGAGAAACTGGCGAGGGGTACTGCCCCTTTGCTGTGTGCTGTCTGGGGTTGGCCTTCAGTAGCTGTTTCTGCCAAGGACTTTGCTGTGTGCTGTGTCCCCCTGCTTGAGGACGATCTCCAAGGGCTTGAGTAGAGCTTGCCTCCTGTTCTGAAGTCTCAGGGATCCAAAGACTTCACCCCCAGCTCTCCTGAACTTCCTTGCTGGGATTTCTGACCTGCCAAGAGGTGCCTGTGACTGTGTTGGGCATCTGGAGGTTGTTCCTGCTCTTGGGAACTGGAAAAGCAACACAACTACAAGAAAATCGACGCATCGCTCTTCTTGCGGCCATTTTCCAGACGCAGCACCGCTGTGCCAGAAGAATCTCCATGCATCGCCGCGCCGCTGCTGAAACCGACGAAGTGCCTGTCGCCGCTGCAAGAACTGATGCATCGAGGGATCGCGGCTGAAGAAACCGACGCAGTGCCGCTCGACACCGCCGCATCCCGGATTTCCATGCATCATACCTGTGCGGCAAGTTTTCCCGACGCATCACTCGCGGACCAGAATCTGCTTGGAGTCGACGCATCACTTTTCCCTACAGAATGGACACGACGCATCACTTCTCCTGCGTTCAGCAGAACTGTCACATCGCCTCCCCATGGTCTCAGGAACTGACGCATCTCTTTGTGTTCTCGACGCTTCCCATCTCTGTGGCTGTTTGGCATTGTGAATTTTGTCGCAACTACAGGTACTTTGAGAGAAATCACGCATCCATAGTTTTCTTTTGACCCAGTTGCTCAAAACCTCTTAAAAATCATATTCTAAATACTTGTATATTGGATTTTTCTCATTTTGGTCTTGTTGAGTTAAGATAAAGATACTTTATTTTTCTAAACTGGTGTGGTGTCCATTTGTGGTGTTATCACTGTATTACTGTGTTTTGAGTACAAACACTTTACACATTGCCTGTGGGATAGGCCTGTCTGCTCGTGCCAAGCTACCCAGGGGGTGAGCAGGGGATATCTAAAGTGTGTATCCCCCTTACCCTGACTAGAAGCAAGGGTCCCTATTTGGACAAAGGTACCTACCTCTGCCAACTAGAGACCCCCATTTCTAACATCACAGAATACACAGTGGTCTCCAGGGGGAGACCAAACCAGATACTAAAATAGTGGAATGTGAACCACCACATAAGTCAAGAGTGGACCGAGAAGAGTCGGGTACCCAAGGAACCACCCCAGGTAAGGTGAGTATATAGGAACCCCACGGAGGCCGTGTGCAGAGTGGGAACACGACCGCGTGCTCAATGGAAGTCTATGGATAATTCGCGGGTGTAATTTTAAAGAAGGACCCTTCCTAGTGGACCCTGAAGAAACCCAGTGGAAGATGGAGGGTTGGAGAGTCACCCCACCCGTGGATACCCCAGGAACCAAGATACCTAAACCAGGGAAGCCGGGTGCATAGGTGCAAAGTGACGTCGGAAATCGCCGTAGACCACAATGGAGGAATTCAGGAAAGATGCCGCTGGCGAAGAAGGTGAGAGTGTCCGGTGGAAGCCAAGGGTGGATTCAAGATGAGAGATACCTACAAGCAGAGGGGACAGAGTCTATGCCACTCAGGAGTGACCAGGAGGCACGGAAGACAAATGCCCACCAATGTCAGGAGTGCAGGAGAGTTGATGGTGCCCTAGAAGTTGCAGCAGTATGGACCATGCGACACTGAGGAAGACCGGGAGCCGTTTACGAGCTGTCCCATGTCGGATGTCAAGTGCCAGGGGGTCAGTCTTCGGCGGGGGCACCTACAAGCCTTGGCAGCGGCAAGAGACGTAGTTGTTGAAAAAGATGCAGGGTCGGGACCAGCAAGGTCCAAGTGACTTACCACTAGCAGGTAAGTCAGAGCAGGCCCGAGCAAGCAGGGGAGCCCACTGGAGTAAAAAAAGACCCTCAAAAAGACCCACAGGAGTCACAAGAGGACCTCGAGCAGCTCAGCAAAGGATGAAGGCCCGCGGTGCAAAGGATGCAGTGCAGGCAAAGATCTTGGCTGAAGGAGATGCTTGAGGTTGGAGCTTCTTGGAGCCCGAAGATCTCTGGAGGAGAGAGTCAACAAGCCTTGGCAACAGCAAGTCGATGTGGTGCATAGGGGTACTGCTCCAGCAGTTCCAACGACTGATATTAGCCTCCAACTTGCTAGGAAGACAGTTCAGGCCTCAGGGGAGTTGCAGAACCACCACCTGTGTTGCTGAACCTTTTGGATTCCATAGAAGCTCCCTAGAAGCTTCCATAGAAGCTCAGGAACAGCAAACCTGTTGTCAGCTTCATTGCAGTGCCTGCAGATGCAGGGAAGTGACTCATTCATTCCAAGGGAGATTCCTTCGGGTGTTTTGGATGTCCACAGGCCTTGTGAAGAACCTGTATGGAGCACAGGCACAGACGTTGCAGCAAACTTGCAGGACGACGCGACCAGAAGCAGCATGAGTCTTCCCAGTTGTAGCCTCTGTTCCCGAAGCGAAGTCTGGTGATGACCAGAGTGGCCAGACGGTCGAAGTTGAAGTGGTTTTGGATCTGAATCTTGTCCCACGACGAATCTAGGGACCCACCCACAGGTAAGCCCTTAAGTACCCTAAGTAAAGAGTTGGAACGATTCAGGGGCCCCTCCCTGAGGAGGGGCTGGACAGTGGGGAGGATACTCCCATGTCCTTTGCCCAGTTTCATGTGAGGGTGGGAGACAATGGCTCCCTGAACTGGTTTGAACTGTAGTATGCAAGGAGGGCACCAAATGTGCCCTTCAAGCAGTCTAAGTGGCGCTGGCAAGCGCCCCCACCATGTCCCAATACACTAAGTCCTGTCTGGGAGGTGGACACACCTCCCTATGACAGGATACCTATTGTCCTGCCTTTCTCTGCTCAAGCTTGGCTCAGCAGCAGGAAGGCACAATCGTGTCTCTGGTCGGCAGCCGCCATAGTTTGCTGTCTGGGTCTAGAAGACTGGTGCCAGGAGCCCTGAGGGCCTCCCGGAGGAGTTTTACAGTGCATGGAATCCTACCTCTGTGTGGGGGTATGATTCCAACATGTTTGATACCAAACACGACAGGGTTGGTTACAGCCATTTTAGAGATGATCATCACGTAATGACACATGGCCACTCTATATATTGTAATGGTTGATGCACTTAAAACCCGGGAGAATGGAGTTCATGGACTGTAGGGGTGTTCTGCTCGTGCAGGCGCACCCTCACACTTAGAATGAGCACCCTGCCTTTAGGATTGAAAGGCCTGCCTTAGGGGTGACTTATAGGTTTTAAGTGCAGTGACCTCATATATAAGGACACTTATATCTGTCATAAGTGGTGCTAGCACCAGCTTACACAGGCTGCAATGGCAGGCCTGTAGTCACAATTTGAGTGGTCTCTCATGGGTGGCATAGTACATGCTTCAGCCAATGGGAAACCCCTTGTGTACCTTTGCCTTGGTTACCATAGTACCATATACTAGGGACTTACAAGGATACACCAGTAGCCAATCTGGGGTGTACCTAAGTACTCACCATGTCCAATTTAGGGAAGAAGCATATAGACTGGGAATTTGGCAATTTATGTACTTATGTGGACCGATTTCTCGTTATGATAAGTTAGCATTTAGAAGGCTATGATTAACAGTAACCGCTAGGCCTGAAACGTGGCCCATGGAGTCATGTTCATGATGCAAGCTTAGGTTAGCATTTGCGGCGCCATTTTGTATTTTGTAGGCCATGTTAGGTGGTAGCTGATTAAAGCTCCTTATTTCTGTATTTCTAGTCTTGACAAAAGACTGTGTTCAGCTATTTTTTCTATTTTGTGTTCAAGGTTGTCCTTTGACTCACTAATGAATAGACTATTCTGCTTCTGCATGCCTATCCTCCTTCGTAGCCCTGCTCCCACGTTAGGAAGAGCCAGGCTCCGCAAAAGGCAACCTTGAGATAGTGATAACGTGTACCCGCCATGCAGGTGGCAGCCCATCCTCCTGTGCCTTCTTTGTTCATGTACGGCTCAGGCCAGTAACTTTCCATTGGGGGTGTGGTTTGGGGGTTGTCAGAAGAGTGAATATACGCTACCAAGCGTTGGGGAATCAGTCCCCTCGACAGACATCTTCGGGTGCTGATCAGATTGGGCTCCACTTCAGTGTAATTTACCGATAAACGATTGTTTGTATTCTCTACTGTCTGACCGACTCTTCACTTGTTTGGAAGGCTAAGAGGTGGTCGTAAGTGACCCGGGTGGCCCTAATCGCGTCACTTCCTTCAGTTGGCACCCAACGTGGGTCCCCTTCATCGGGTGTCCCATCCTCACCCGTAATCGGGTGTAAGAAGGACGGGGTTACGTCTGGTCGGATGGGCGGATCAGGGTACCCTACACTATAGCATTTTTCACTCGCAGCTGCCCGCCTGTCTGATCGGGCGGCTCCTCGTCTAGCGGTCACCCGGGCTGGGGTCCTGAGAAGGCGGAACCCTTGGATTTGACCGTTTAATCCGAAGAGTCGGCAGTGGAGAATACCTTTGCTTGACCTGTGTGCACCAGGTGAGTTGGTTTTGTCTTGTGATAAATATGGCGCCATTTTGAATTCTAGTTTGTTCGAACTTGGTGGGTCTGCGGACCCTTGAGGTACGGAGTGTTTGTGAACGCTCTGCCAGGCCACTTGGAAATTTGATATACTCTTGAAAAGGCCTGGGGCGAGATCCTGTCCTCTTGACTTGGTACAGTCTCTGGACTGTCTGGTGCAGTCTGCGGACTGCCTGGTATGGTTTTCGGACCGCCTTGAGTTGTGTTGTTTGCTATGCTGTTTGTTCAGTGTGGACGGTGACCGTTTCTTATATTAAGATGCCTTGTCTGAGTAAATTGGGGTGTTTTGGATGTCGGTGTTGTTCTACCGAAGCCCGATTAGAAGAAAGGCAGCCTGCGCCTCCAGAAGGTACCCCAAATTTCGACGTATACGTCAAGTATGGTATTGGCCCTATTATGTTTAGCACGCTGTGGCATAAATATACGAGAGACAATGCCGACTTGCAGTGGCCACTTGCAGGTACGTTTGATGAACAAAAATTGAATTTCCTGCAGGACAAATTATTTGCTAAAAGGAGTAGACAGTCGATGTTTGACAATCTTCAGGTGTGGCAGAAAGAGGCGAAGCAGCAACGTATGAGGGCGGAGAAAGAGGCCCGGAGGGGCAAGGTGCAGACGGTGACGCAGAAAGCCATGGCTTATGACAGAGAAAAAATAGAGAAGGGTATAGAATGTGCTGATAGGAAGTTTCGTTTGCAAAGTGATAAGTGTTATGTAGCTCGAGACGAAGGTGATGCCTTTGTGGAAGAACTATTAGATACCCGACCCCCACCTCCTTATGCCCCACAGAGGGTGTACCCTGTTGTTCCAGCATCCCAACCCCCAGACCCTGGACTTGCTGATGTCTTCCCATCTCTGGGTCGGCGGCTTCGGCCTCGACCCCGCCTGCTTCCTCTTTGACTGTGTCAGCTGCCGGTGTGGGGGCCGCTGGATCCCCTCTTCTGTCTGCTGCTCCTCCACCTGTTGTTTCCCCTTCTCTCACCCCTTCTTCGCAGCCATTGTTAACGCTGCTACCTGCTTCTTCATCTGTTCTGTCCTCCCCCAGTGTGTCAACTCCGATACTGCTAAATGTTGGGACACCTGTGCGTGGAGAGGTTGAGGGAAATTGGGCAGCAGCGCGAGAACGGATGGGGAGGGCATTGATGAGATCCGATGTTGGGAATGAGGAGAAAAGAATGGTGGCTGACCAGGCTGTGCAGTGGGCCCGGAATACGATTTACAGTGTGGAAGATGTCTGGAGTGTGATGAAAGACTATGAGCCGTTTGTGCAGCAGCATGCTCTTAAACATATGTCGGCAACACTAAAAGGGTTGTGGGAACAGTGTTTCAATGGTGTAGCACCACAGATCATATATGACATTCGGGATCGGGTGTACGTTACGGATTTGGCCCCCAATGATGTCTTTAGCAATGTTGCGACCCTGATTGGTTATCGTAGTAGATTGCACCAGAAAACGCCAACTTTGGGTGCGCAGTTCCCAATGAGGGAGGTACACCCTATTTACCATCCCGAGATCCCAGAGCAGCGTAATGCAGCGAGCATTGTAACTCAGCAAAGGGTAGAGGCCCATTTCCAGGAACAGTGGGTTTACACTCCTTGGAAGAGGAGTGAGGTACTATCTCTAAAAAGTCAGTTGCCGGATCCTAGGAAGAATCCAACAGCCTACTATATGGAGTTGCCGGAAGCGGCTTCCTCTACGATAATGACGCTAGCTGATATTGAGCTGTTTTTCTGGCTCTTGGTACCGGTGGATATATGGAGACAGGTGCATACGCAGGATCATGCCGTAGAACTAGGGGGGACTTGGAATGAGATTAGGGCATGGGATAAAGACAGGAAGCCTGGCGAGAAGCCGAGGGCTGAAATATTAGCTTTTCCGGGTCGTATCATCACTTATATGCATTCCCTTATTCCGCCTAGACGAGTTGATTGGGACAAGTTAGCAGCGTGTCGTCAGAAGAAGGATGAAAGTGAATCTGATTTCTTTACTAGGTTTGAAGGTGTGTTTTTGGACTTCAGTGGCCAAGACTTGTCAGTGGAGGGTGGTGTCTGATTATTTGTTAATAGATTTGTTAGGAATTTGCTCCCCGAGATAGCGGCTCGGCTGCAGGCTTCGGAGAGTACTTGGACTACTTCCTCCCCACCGGTAATATTGAGTATGGCGCAGTATTATGAGCACTGAGAGAATGAGCAGAAAGAGAAGGTGGAGAAAAAGTCTAAGGACCTGAAGACGAAAGTGTTAATGCAGCAAGTGACAAGAGGCAATGGCAGGGGAAGAGGTGGTTTGGGATCGGCCAGCAGTTGCCTCGGGCGAATAGAAATAGTACTTCGGGCGCACCTGTTGGACTGAATCAATGTGCGTATTGCAAAAAGGAGGGGCATTGGAGAAGTGAGTGTCTGGAATTGTTGCATAAGGTGGCGGCCCCGCGAGGTCGGGGTTATGGAGGACGTGGATGTGGTGGAGGCGGCCGGGATGACTCGCAGAGGGCGGATTTGTCGGTGGGTCGTCAGAATAAGAACTATTTTGATGATGCTCGAGGAGGGCAATATTACCATGATGATTATGATATGGATGAGGTGACAGGAATGTCTTACAGCTAGGATTGCCAGGGACAGGGTGAGGGACCAGTTTCAGTGCCTGTAGATCAGCGCGGCCCTTATGTCAGCGCTGACATACATGGCACGACCAAGATATTCCTAATTGATACAGGTGCTATGAATAGCTCTGTTTCTCGTTCACTGGTCCCAGGGGCAGCTCTGTCTGGCCAACATAATGTTTCGGTAGGTTTTTCTGGCGCGCCGGTTTTGAGCCCCATTTCCAAGCCCCTTGCCTTGACTATTGGCCATTTTACGGTTGACTCCCCGTCAATTTTGATTGGATTAGATTTATTGAAGAAGCTACATGCAACTATATTCTGTTCGCCAGATGGGGTTTATATGACGATTGGCCCAAAGGTGGTTAGTGCGAAATAATGTTTTACTAAAGATGCCCCCCTCCCTGCCGGGTTCAAAGATGTGCTGCGTAGCTTATGGGCCACAGGGGATACGGACGTGGGGTTGTTGCGAATACCACCTGTCTCTATCAATATCAAGGATAATGCTGTACTGCCGCGTGTTCCCCAGTATAAGATACCGCAGGCAGGGGAGAAAGCCCTCTTGCAAATAATTCAGGATTTGATAAGGACAGGGGTGGTTGAGGAGACAGTGGCGACTGTTTGCAATAGCCCTATTCTTCCTATCATTAAGAAGGCTCCCTCTGATGCCCCTGATGCTCACCCTGATGTTTACCGCTTTGTCATTGACCTGCGTGCAATTAATAAGATTGTGATCCCTCAATATCCTGTGGTTCCTGACATCACTACATAGTTAACGATAATTCCTCCCACAGCAAATTTTTTCTCCGTGATCGATTTAAAAAATGCTTTCTTTAGCATTCCAATACATCCAGATAGTAGATATCTGTTTGGATTCTCCATAGCTGGTAAGAGCTTCCAATTCTGTCGTGCTCCTCAAGGCTATATGGAGAGTCCTAGTATTTATAGTCAAGCTTTGAAGGGGCATTTGGATTCATTGACACCCCCCTCTGGTAATGTCTTATTGCAGTACGTCGACGACCTCTTAGTGGCTTCTGACACTAAGGACGGCTGCAAAGACGTGACTGTTAAATTATTGTTGCATTTGGCACAGCACGGACATAAAGTGTCCCTTTCTAAATTCCAATATTGTCGACAGGAGGTCACCTACCTCGGTCACCTACTGTCGAAGGAGGGTCGTAGACTAACGCCTGAACGTATTGCTGCTATAACTAACATGCCTGTCCCTAAAACCCAACGTGATGTGTGTGCGTTTATTGGCATTACTTCGTACTGCCGTCGCTGGATCCCTAATTACTCCCTACTAACGAAACCCATGCTCCAATTAACCACTAAAGATGTGCATGAACCCTTACCTTGGACACCTGCATGTCAGCAAGCTTTTGAACAGTTAAAGGTTGCGCTTTGCTCTGCTCCTGTGCTGGGTACGCCTGACTATCGGAAGCCGTTTGTGCTCTATGTACATGAGATGGCTGGCTGTGTGCTCTCTGTCTTAACACAGACCTTTGGTGGTAAGCAAAGGCCTTGCGCTTACTTTTCTGCTATCCTGGATAACGTCGCCAGAGCTCTCCCGAGCTGTCTGAGAGCTGCTGCGGCCGTGGCAGTCTCTATCAGACAATCGGCGGGGATCGTTCTTGATACTGACCTCACGGTTATGGCACCTCATGCTGTGAATACGCTCTTGAACAAAACAAAGACCCAGCACCTTACTAGTGCACGTTTGACTGGCTATGAATTAACTTTATTTGCACCACACATTACCATCAAACGATGTGCCACTCTGATCCCAGCCAGGTTACTACCCCTCCCTTCGCCGGATGGAGATGCCGATGTGCACAATTGTGTATATCGTACGGAGGAAGAAACGAAGGGACGAGTAGACTTGACTGATGTTCCTCTATCTGACCCACAAGGGGAACTATATGTTGATGGCTCTTGTTTTAAGTTACCAGATGGCACCACTACTACAGCGTATGCGATAACAACGCTGCGTACAGTTGTTGAAACATCCCGTGTCCCATATCAGTCGGCCCAGACTGCAGAGCTTATTGCCCTTCTCCGGGCTTGTGAGTTAAGTGAAGGACTGGTTGTCAATATTTATACTGACAGCCAGTACGCCTTTGGGGTGGCTCATAACTTTGGGCGCCTCTGGGCGGAGAGAGGTTTCTTAACATCGCATGGTTCACGAATACATAATGGCCCCCTGATACATAGACTTTTATCCGCCCTGACACTTCCACAAAGAGTAGCAATAGTGAAGTGTAGTGCACATAAGGCGATTACTGATGATGTAGGGAGAGGAAATGCGTTTGCAGATCAGACAGCAAAGGAGACAGCTAGATCAAAGATGAAAAAGATGTTTGTGGCAGGCCCAGCCAGGTGGGTGCCTGAAAACGGGATGTTTGAGGACACACTAGACAATGTTAAGGAGATACAGAGTGAGGCAACTGTGGATGAGTTGGCAATATGGCAGGAGAGTACGGGGCCTCTAGATGAGGATGGGTGTTGGACAGAACTCTCAGGGAAACAAAGATGGATGTTGCCCAATGCATATGTGCTCCCTGTTGTCACTATGGCACATGGCCCAGCTCACATTAGCGCGAAGGGAATATGTAAGGTGCTAGACCATGTATGGCAGAATGACAATATCCCCAAAGTAGCTGCTCAATTAGTGAAAAAGTGTATGATCTGCATGCTGCACAATCCTGGGAAGGGCACCCCTACACCCACTGGTAATTTTGCACCGCCTTCCTTCCCTTTCGAGGTCCTCCAGATGGATTATAGCGAAATGGAACGAGTGAAAAATTCGAAATATGTATTGGTGGTGATTTGTGCGTTCAGTAAATGGATCGAAGCCTACCCCACCAAAGAGAATACAGCACTGGCGACAGCGAAGGCACTCCTAAAGGAGTTCTTCCCGCGGTTTGGTTTGCTACGCTTGATCTGGAGTGACAACGGAAGTCACTTCAATTCAAGGGTCATACAACTGGTGTGTGACGGGCTACACATTAAGCAGAAATTTCATGCAGCGAATCACCCCCAATCAGCAGGTTTGGTTTAGAAGTACAACGGTACTCTCAAACTGAAGTTAGCCAAAATAAAGGAAAGCACAGGATTGCAGTGGCCAGATGCTCTACCCCTAGCTTTGTTATCTGTTAGGGAGACCGCACATTCTAAGACAGGGTTGTCCACATACGAGGTGGTTTTTGGCCGCCCTGCGAATGTATGGGGCGTTCCACACCCCAAACGCTTTTCCGAGATAGAGTACCCCTTGCTTGTGGACTACCTTTATGAATTGACTAAAGATTTACGCTCTGTTCATCAACAAGTCCAGGAGACACTACGGCCAGTACCAGAGGGGCCTGGGCATCAGCTGCAGCCTGGAGACTATGTCCTGATCCGTAACTTCCAGAGGAAGAACTGCCTGGAGCCTCATTGGAAAGGACCCTTTCTGGTCCTTCTCGCCACTCGTACGGCAGTGAAAGTAGACGGAAGGAAGCATTGGATCCATGCATCACATACCCGCAGGATTCCACTCCCGCTTCCCTACGACCGCTGGGTGAGCGAGGGCATCGCAGACCACGAAACTGAGCGTGTGCCCCGTTTCACCCCCTTTTCTGATGCCCGAGTGAGCTGGGCGCAGACGGAAGAGGAAAGCGACTCCATTTTGCTGGAAGCTATACCTCCAGAGATCAGAGCTTCCCAAGAGCAACCCTCGTCTAGCTCTCCAACAGTTGAGCCTCAGTCTCCTTCTGCCCCTGAGTTTCAGATTCTTTTTCGTGATGACACTGTACCTGGAGCAGCTCGATACAATTTGCGTCCACGACGGAAGGACAGTGCACCGAAGGGAAAGTCAGAAGAATGGGGATAGACTTCATGGATGAAGAATAGGGGGCAGGTACCCTGTCTAAGGTACCGGTGATAGCAATAGGGTCAGAAGAAGAGTAGTGCACTGCCCTAGACACGGGACAGGATCAGTTGAGGGTGTTCTCCCAGGAGAGAGGGTGCCCTATCCTGAAAGAAGTGGACACATTTTTCAGCAAGGGCTGCGATCGCGCAGCTCCACCGACAAATGCACATCGGAAGATGAACAATAGGAGTCTGCCAGCGAGGCTCTGAAGGACGCTGGGTGATTTGTGATATTATTGTTGGCTCCAGTATACGGATTTCCTCTGGCAGTTGCAAATTATTGAAAATGTATCCCTTTGGTCGTCCCATTATAGGAGAAGAACAGTCATTAGCAGCCCCTCTGGTAGAGCCGAGCAGTCCTGGCTGGTCTACTTGGTCCACTAAGAGTAGGATAGTAGCAGTAGTATTCATTTTTGTAGTATTAATAACAGTATTTGGGGTAGTGTGGTATTTGGAAGAGAAACATCCTGTGCACACCCTGCTGGGAACAACTCCCGTCCCCCCTGAACATATTGTTGTTACTTTGGCCCCACACAAAGGGAGACACAGACAGATGTATGTGGATAATGTTTTCCTTCAAATGCTTCATCAAGTACATCAGACGTCTAATGTTACCGATTGTTGGGTGTGTGGATTACTCCCTTCTGTCATGCACAAAAACGATTTATTGGTGTCTTTACCCATGTCATATTTGAGTAGCTGTGAGGCATGGTTTCAGTTGCTTTCGATGGTGTACATCCATTATCATGCCGATGCTATGAATATTACCCAATCCGACTATGAAACAGTGTTGGAATATATAGTAGAACATCAAGGATTTACTCCAGGAGAAGGAGGGGAGCAGGATACTTTACACCCTGATGCTTGTATGAATGTTTACGAATGTAAGAAAAATGCCACGTGGCTCCAGAATGAGATGTTGGATTTTCAGGGATTCAATGTCACTGAGTACTTTAGATCTTTCCATTCACAAAATATTACCCAAGACAGAGCAATGCCAGTGCTGGTAGTAAATGTTACGGCCAGTTTCTGTGTCCAGGGGTTTGGAAATGTCCCAGTGGGAAAAAGTAATTGCATTTATACATACCGTTTGAACACAACTAGTAGCCCACCCCTACTCCTGCCCCATAATGTATATTTTCTCTGTGGGTCTCAAGCATATATATGGCTCCCGAGGGGCTGGTCTGGTATATGTTATGTCTCTTTCCTATTGCCTCCTTTATATATTGCACCATCCAATTATCACAAAGATCATAAGCTACAGCGCAGGAATGTACACCTACCCCGGATCAAAAGAATTATCGATACTGAAGATATAGACCAAACAGATACTACCTTGCAGCAATTTACTGACGCAATGAAGGGTATCCTGCCTTTCTGGGGTCCCATGTACAACAGTCGTAGTATTCGACGCCTCACTAGAGTAGTGGAAGGGGTTATTAATACTACTGCAGGGATACTGACCAATATTACAGTCGAGCTTCAGGCTACCAGGCTTGTTGCTCTTCAAAACAGGATGATGTTAGACGTCATACTTGCCGATAGGGGTGGAGCCTGCTGCGTCATCGGCAGTAGTTGTTGTGTTTACATACCAGACCACGCCCGAATGTATATGCAGCCATACAGAAATTGCACAAGCTTGCTTCTGATATTCACCAAGAAAATGGGACCTGGTCTTTATCTGGGTGGTTCTGGGATTTGCCAACTACTTGGGGTTGGAAGTTACTTCTTACCCTGGTGCTCATTGCAGGTATCATCTTCTCATGCTGCCTGTGTGTTAATTGCCTCCCAGCCAGTTGTTCTTACTGTGTGGGTAAGCTAACGCCTACACCCAAAATAGAAAGAAATGAGGCTAAAGTCACGGGTATGATGATGCAGGATGTTCAAGATTTGATGAATATAGATGAGGGCATTTTTTAATATTGAATATGTTTTGTACTTATATGCTTACCTAATCTTACTAGTGAATGAATAGAATGCAGATTATAATTCTGCTTTCCTACTTAGAATTGTAAAGACCCTACCTGATACCTCTAATAAAGTTAGCCTTCTAATGCTAAAAGAAGGGTCTGTTAAAATTTGGCAATTTATGTACTTATGTGGACCGATTTCTCGTTATGATATGTTAGCATTTAGAAGGCTATGATTAACAGCAACCGCTAGGCCTGAAACATGCCCCATGGAGTCATGTTCATGATGCAAGCTTAGGTTAGCATTTGCGGCGCCATTTTGTATTTTGTAGGCCATATTAGGTGGTAGCTGATTCAAGCTCCTTATTTCTGTACTTCTCGCCTCGACAAAAGACTGTGTTCAGCTATTTTTTCTATTTTGTGTTCAAGGTTGTCCTTCGACTCACTAATGAATAGACTATTCTGCTTCTGCATGCCTATCCTCCTTCGTAGCCCTGCTCCCACGTTAGGAAGAGCCAGGCTCCGCAAGGCAACCTTGGGATGGTGATAACGTGTACCCGCCATGCAGGTGGCAGCCCATCCTCCTGTGCCTTCTTTGTTCATGTACGGCTCAGGCCAGTAACTTTCCATTGGGGCGTGGTTGGGGGTTGTCAGAAGAGTGAATATGCGCTACCAAGCGTTGGGGAATCAGTCCCCTCGACAGACATCTTCGGGTGCTGATCAGATTGGGCTCCACTGCAGTGTAATTTACCAATAAACGATTGTTTGTATTCTCTACTGTCTGACCGACTCTTCACTTGTTTGGAAGGCTAAGAGGTGGTCGTAAGTGACCCGGGTGGCCCTAATTGGGTCACTTCCTTCAGAACCTGATTAGCAGGATCCCAGTCAGACTAGTCAGTAAAACATAATGACACCAGCAAAAGGTATGGGTGACCATGAAAGCAGATCTTGCTTTCCTACAGTTCCTCATCGGAACCGATGCAGCACGACACATCTTGACAGGGGCGGCTCCTCCGTTAAGGCGGAGGAGTTTGCCCCACTAAACAATTGCCCCAGATGGAAAAATAAAATTGTAATAAAAGTTCATTTATTATCATTTTATTTTTCAAAACCCCGTCCCGAGCCAAGGGTCATGACGGGGGGCAGGGCTTTCTGATTTCTGCTGCTGCCAGTCAGGCAGCAGCAGAAAGCAGTGGGCTGGCCAAAAAGACATGCACATTTTAAACTTCTCTAACCCAGCTGTCTTAAACAGCTGGGTTAGAGACAGCATAGGGCTGCAGTGTCCTTGTGAGCGGCGAGAGAGGCCGCTCCTTCCAATCCTGCATGAGAGCAGCGCCAGGATTGGTTACTGCAATTTCCTGGAGCCTGCCTGCATTCGGAAGACCCAAGCGAGGAGGAAGATGTTGCGTCACGAAGGTAAGTGGGATTTTTCTTTAACTTTTTTTTAACTTTTATTTTTGTCCCCCCCCCGCTCTTCGCCCTCCTTACATGCTAGCTGCCACTGCATCTTGATGCAGGATCTCGCATCACAGCAACTTGCAGCTCCTGATCGGTGGCCGCATTGGAACAGTTGGAGCACAACGCATATCTACACAGGACCTCGCATGACAGCACCACACAGCTCCTGATCAGCTGCCTCATTGGAACCAATATAGCGTGACTCAACTCGACAAAGCACCTCATAGCTCCAGATTGGTGGCCCAATCAAAACCAACTCAGCGCGATGCAGGATCTCAAATCCCAGTCCAAGTGCAACCAGGTACCCTGACTAGCGGACCAAACTCTGTCCTCTACTCGGCTCGTGCTCCCACGCGGTTGTCTTGAACTTGTGACTTAGGGCCTGATTTAGATCTCAGAGGGCAGGTATCCATCCACCGAAATATAAATCCCATTATGTCCAATGGGATTTATATTTCGGCTGACGGGATATCCATCACCATTGTGACGGAGTACCTTGTCTGCTGAAATCTAAATCAGGCCCTTAGTCCCAGTCCTGCATAACCAGATAACCTCATTTGGTGCTTTGCGCTTTCCTGTGATATTTTTACCTACGTCTTTTAAATTGCATGTCTCCAGTTCTGCTGCCTGGCTTTTTGTTTTTCTGGTATCATTTTATTTATTAAAATGTACTCTTTTTCTAGATGGGTTTGAGATTTTTCCTGTGACATGTTGTCACCTCATTACTGTTTGCGTGCTGCATAATACTTTACATATTGCCTCTAAGTTTCCCTAAGTTAATCTTGACTGCTTTTGTGCCACGCTACCAAAGGGTTAGGCACAGGTTAATTTAGGTACTTTTTGTGGTTCACCCTAAAAAGGACTGTAGTTGTTGCTTGAGAATGGTTTCACCCCCTCAACCAATAACCCAATTTCTCAAAGGCTCCAATTCGCCTCATTACAACTTTGCCATAAATTATGGGGTTTTCTCATCTATTGCTTTATAGGATGCAGTCAGCAAATTATATTATAAAAAGCTTTGCTTATCTCAGGAAGTTGACTTATTGGGGCCGATTCCGATTCGGGCCGGAAATCTCTCCGACCGAATCGGACCCTAGCAGTCCGACCGAACGAGTACGATGCGCACGTATGCTATCGGACTCGATTCGGTCGGACTCCCATTGAAGTCAATGGGAGCCAGTCGAACGACGCGTACACGGGCTCCCATTGACTCAATGGGCACGACGCGAACAAGGGCGCCCCCTACAGCGTGTTCGCGTCGATGCGGGTCGCACCATGCATGCACGTGTAGGGGGGACCCATGGGTCCCCCCTGTGTGCGACTCGCGCACCTGCGCTTCCAGGGGGGTCCAACACGGACCCCCAAAGTGCGGCTCCGACAGCTCCTTGGAGCCGGACTGCGCGAGTCGGTCGGAGCGGTCAAGGTGCGCATCGTACTTACCCGGCCGGGGAACGTCTCCATTGCGCGGTGCGCGTCGTCCCCGTGCGAGTCGGTCGGAGCGGTCGGGTCCTGCGAACGCGTCGGTCGGGGATTTCGCGACCGCACGCATCGTACTCGCTCGCCCGAATGCACGTACGATTCGGTCGGGAAAGAGGGCTCCGAATCGGATCCGGTAAAGCCGAATCCGATTCGGAGCCCTACCGGCCGAGATCGGAATCGGCCCCTTTGTCATCAAAAATTTCAAATATTAGTATCCCAGGCTACATGCATCATAGAACCACATTAGAGAACAAACAATTCCAGGAAACAAACACACTAGGAATTATGCAACCATCACCAGACCCAACAATTTATCTTGTCCGCACAGAACAGTTACTCCACTTCTCCCTGGAGGAATTAATGCCCTACTGGTAGGCGTATTTCCTAAAACTACTGAATCACCTGTGACACAGGTAACTCCTGCAAACACAACCACCGCTGATGGTCTCTCGAATGCTGACAAATCCCCTCTCTTGCTTACTCCTTCCAAGACTCAAAATATACCAGTCTTTACTGGCCCTCCACATAATGGCCTCTCTAAGAGAAGAGTTGAACGGAAGAACATTATTGAGATCCCTTTAGTTTCCACTGCAGATGAGCCAGAGACCTCCTGAAAGTTACAATGTTTTTTTTACATATTTGTAGTTGATGTTGTTTAAAGAAAGATAAACTTATAATGGAAAGGGAATATTAGGATTCATGTCAAGGAACTATTTTTGGGCCATGTGTACAAAATGTAGGGATTGCGAGTTTCTAATTGTGTTTCTTACCGATTCACAATTAGCAAATCGCAATTCCTGATGGAAGAAAGCTTGTATCTTTTAAATGCTGATTCCTAGTGGGTCGCAAATCGACCTACCTCATGTGACCCTTTAGAAATCGCAGACATCACAACCATGTCTGTTATTGCTTTTTAATAAAGCAAACTTTATTTTTAAAATTCAGCCCGTTTTTCTTAAACGAAAATGGAATGCGTATAAAAAGAAAAGCTGAAACTTTGAAGTTTAATTTTTAAGAGTAGGCAGTGATCCGTGGGACCACTGCCTGCTCTTAAAAATATATTTTTTTATATTCTCAAAGGGGAAGCTCTCCTTTGGGGACCCCTTCCCATTTGCAAATGGTTACCACCTCCGTCGAGGTAGCAGTAAAAAAATTGATGTTTTACAACCTTAATTTGGTAGCAAAACATTCATACATAGCACCGCAATTCGGTATTTGGAAGGAACACCTTAAACACACCCCTTGCAACTACTGAATCGTTAACACAAATTGCGATTTGGTAACTTGTTACTTTTGTACATTTAAAAAAGCATTTTTGCAGCCACACGGGCCGTTCCCGACTGCAAAAATGCTTTGTACATATGGCCCATAGTTCTTTTGTTCCTCCTCTCTGTCCATCTTTTCTCTTTTGCTCCTTTCTTTGAGTCTATCTTCGATTCCTTTAAGTATATGACCGCCTTGTCTTTTCTCTCATTTTAGGTTTTGCCTCAGAACTGGATGCTGCTCTTGTCTCAGCAGACTTCCAACTCAGGCAAACGTTTCTGTGCACCTCCTCACATCTGTCCCCATTTATTTCCTTCCAATTGAGAAGACGTCTGGTCATTAGAGACCTTGATTAAAAAAAATAAAAGCATATTCCCCTGATCTTTGCCTTGTCTGTGAGATGTTTGGAACTAACAAGGTTGTAAGGTTAGGAACTACCTTAATACTCTTGCATTATGTTCTTTATTCTCTGCTGGTCACATAAGGGGGTGCTGATACTGTTTCAAAAGTAAAACCGCAACCCTGTTCACCTGTTTGATTGAAGAGCACTATTTAATTTGCATTGTGCATGAAGACAAGCATTGCCAATACTATTTGTTTTAACTTTCGCTTAGTGATAGGTTTTTACCAAGTTTCAGCAACATGCACGACTGGTACAGCATGGGAGGAAGCAGTGCATGTTTTTCTAAAACAAAACACATATATTAGCTACAAGGGGCAGCAGTAACAGTGCAGTACTCTGTCACACAAACAGAATGCCCCTTGCGCCTTACCTTCTCAGCTTTTGTGTCGCATCTGTTCAAATTGTTGAGAGCCTTCAGTATTGGATGTCTGAGGGCTGCTAAATCCTGGGTAAGAATGTTGACCTCTAGCATACTCATTTGGCTTGAGGAAACAAAGTTACATTTGTTATCCCAAATAAAACTGGAGAACAAAGTAACAATGTATGTGTTTCTGGAATTCAAGTACAAGAATTGACATGTGCTTTAATTATCAAAAGGAATCTATGTTGCAGGTTTTATGTTACCTTCTAGTGTGTATCAAGGCCTATGAAGAAATGGTCTTATACAACTACTCTACTTGTAGCTTGTTCAATTCAGTCACAAGTTGTCAAACGTTTGTTTGCTGCAACTTCTTCATCCCCATATTGAATCCGGTGCCTTTTTCGTCTTCTTTCCCAGAGAAAATACAGCATATTAGTAATTCTGAAGTGCCCTTTCTTTCTTTGTTTCTTTCTTTTCTCTCTCTTTCTTTCTGTTTATTTTTGTCATTTGCCCTTCTTCTTTCTTCCTTTTGTCCTTTCTCTTTCTTCCTTTGCTTCTATGTGTTATTACAGATGTGGGTGCCGAGGCAAAAAGACCGTATGGAGGCCACAGAGAGATATCATGCACTCAGTGCACCGTCTAAAGGTGCCCCTTCAAACAGGGAAATGGGGGTCCGAGGACCCAGTAGGCATCCCCTGCAGTTGGTGCAGTCACTCACTGCAGCTGCCTGCAGGGGAACTCACCCCCTTCCCTGCTCCTTTAAAACTCAGGCCAGGTTTCTGCCTCCATAGTGAAAGGTGGACGGGTGTCTTTGAACAGCTAATGCCCTGTTTAGAGTGCAGGCAGATTTGTGCATGCACTGCAAATGGCAAATTCACTGTAATTGGGTGCATTGTCCCTGTGTCCGCCCAACACACCCAGTTAACGGTGTGAGATGGTGCTCGCCAGAGAAGTGTGCCCAATATGTAAAGTGGGCCCAGGTAATCAGGAATTCAAGGGATATTACCTGAAGTGGTCTGGAAAAAGATGGCGGCTGTTTTGAGCGGTCTGAATCATAAATACATTTATGCCAAGATATGAAAACAAAACTCTCCTTTTACCAAAAGCAAATTTCTAAAAAGACAAACTACGAGGGGGCAGCAGGGGCCACAAACTAAACTAAACTTGTACTTTCACTAAATCTGATTCAACAATGCTACCTTCATCAGACATATTGCCTGGAAATATTTCTTGGCTTGGTTACTTACACTCTTACTCTTCCAACCTCACAGATTCTCAACTACTTAAACACTTGAGGCCATCAGATCAGAAGTTATCAATGGCCTCGATGATACATTGATCTCCAAACTTTATTCCAAATAAACTGAAAATATCACCAATCCGCATCGGGAAAGACAACTGTCTTGCAATCGGAATGAGGACATTGGCCCTTCCTCCAACTTACTCAGGATAAAGGCCTCCACAAAGCGCAACTGAAGATGTGTTTTTTTTTTTTTTTAAATGCATGGCTGGTAATGACTTCTGCAATTCTACAAGCCGCCAGCCCTTTCCCGGACTCATCTTGCTGGCAGTATAGCGATAAAAAATGTGACCTGACACGTTCATTGGTCTTGCTAAACACTGGACCTCTATGGGTACTCAATATGGTCTTTCGAGTATAACATCAGTGGCTACATATTCCAACTCTCTATAAAACTGGCTCTTCTCCATGATGTATCAGAGACTCCTTTTCGACTCCTCACTGACTATCATGGGTTCAGCCAGGTACAAAGTAAGTATACAAAAATATTCTGTTTGTTACAGGGAACATATTCTTCCCCTCCTTCTGGATTGGCATGTTCACAGTTAACCAAGTATATACACTGTGCAAGTTTCCTTTTTGTAAGGTTTTACCCTTTTTCTTAAATTCACATTTCTACTCCTTCTTCTAGGTCGCCACCAGCTCCCTTAGGCATCTCTGACTTGTTTCCAACACCTGCATCCTGTGGAAGAAGAGAGCACGAGTCAGATAAGTGAATTCCTCCTTTCTGTTCCCTTTTTCTTATTTTAAATATAGGGTCACAATTATTGCTTATTTGTCTTCATAAGTGCACCACTTTTTTTTACCCCCTTCCATTCTGCTGCTTCCTCTCCCTACACCATAGGGATTCCTTGAGGATTTGCTATGGCTTACTGGGGATAAAGCCTTCACAACGCATAATTTACCACACAATGCCTTTACCACGCATCCTTTACCATGCGTTGCCTTTACCACGCAAGTCTTTACCACACATGTCTAACAACAAAATTGTAAGGATATATCGGGAAAGTGAAACCCTAAATATATATATATTAGGACCAGGGTATGGGCGTTTTAAGGGTTTTGTGGTGGGTAAGAGTATTAGGTGGTAAGGGTGCTTTTGGGGTTTGGGGTGGGTAAGGGTTTTGGGTGGTAAATGTGTTTTTAGGGTTTAGGGATGGGTAAGGGTATTGGGTGGCAAGGGTGTTTTTAGAGTTATGGGTGGTTAAGGGTATTAGGTGGTAAAGGTGTTTTTAGGGTTTAGGGTGGGTAAGGGGATTGGGTAGTAAGGCTGTCTTTAGGGCTTAGGGGTGGGTAAGGGTATTTGGTGGTAAGGGTGTTTTAAGGGATTAAGGGTGGGTAAGGGCATCAGGTGGTAAGGATATTTTTCAGGTTTAGGGGTGGGTAAGGGTATTGAGTGGTAAGGTTACTTTTAGGGTTTAGGGGTGGGTAAGGGTATTGGCTGGTAAAGGTGTTTTTAGGTTTAGGGGTGGGTAGGGGTATTGGGTGTTTAGGGTGTTTTTAGGGATTAGGGATGGGTGAGGGTATTAGCTAGTAAATGCGCTCTAAGTATTGGGGTGGGTAGGGGTTTTAGATGGTAAGGGTGTTTTTAGGGTTTAGGGGTGGATGGGGTTTATTGGGTGGTAAGGGTGTTTTTAGGGTTAGGGGTCGGTACGGGTATTAGGTGGTAAGGGCGTTTTTAGGGCTTGGGGTGGGTATGGTTTATTGGGTGGTAAGGGTGTTTTTAGGGTTAGGGAAGGGTACGGGTATTGGGTGTTAAGGGTGTTTTAGGGTTTAGTGGTGGGTAAGGGTATTTGCTGGTAAAGGTGTTTTTAGGGTTTAGGGGTGGGTAGGGGTATTAGGTGGTAAAGGTGTTTTTAGGGTTTAGGGGTGGGTAAGGGTATTGGCTTGTAAAGATGATTTTAGGGTTTAGGGGTGGGTAGGGGCATTGTGTGGTAATGATGTTTTAAGGGTTTATGGGTGAGTGGGGGATTTTGGGGGTAAGGGTGTTTTTAGGGTTTAAGGGGGGTGGGGTATTGGTGGTAAGGGTGTTTTAGGGTTTAAGGGCAGGTAAGGGCATTAGATGGTAAGGGTATCTTTAGGGTTTAGAAGTGGTTGAGTTTAGAGGTTAGGGGTTGATAAGGGAATATATATACATATATATATATATATATATATATATATATATATATATATATATATATATATATATATAAGAAGCTGGTGTTGCGTCAAGCTGAACGCAGGTGGAGACACCAGTATAGTGAAGAAGGAAAGATAATATACTCTACTCTACTCTACTGAAAGAATACAAGAAGTCTATTACTCAAACTAAGGCAGACTACTTTTCGAATAGGATTCTTAACTCAACAAATAAATCTAAAGAAATATTTTCTATTGTAAATGAGTTGTCTGCATTAGATAGAGTCACGCCTAAATCAGCTCCTTCACAGTCCTTGTGTGATTCCCTTAACCTATTTTTTTTGGAGAAAATTGTGTCAATCAAGGCCAGTATCCCTACTTCCACCTCTCCCATAGTTGCCTCCGATATCTACAAGTGTTCATTTCAACTGGCTCAGATTCCCCTCATCTCTCATGAGATCTTTTTGGGTCTGCTAAAAAAAGTCGGATCAGGCTCCCCAACTGATTGTTGCCCCCCTTATGTTTTTCAGGAAATCTTTGCCAGATGTCCAGACCCTCCACTTCTGCTTCTTAATAACTCACTCAAGTTTGGCATAGTCCCCAATCTCTTTAAAAGCGTGGAAATTATCCCCGTTTTGAAGAAACCGGGTGCGGACCCTTCCATTCTTAGCAATTACCGCCCCATTTCGTTGCTACCTTACCTTGGAAAGGTCTTAGAAGCCCATGTATCAAATCAATTTAGTCTTTTTGTTGAACAGTCTCATGTTCTGGACCCTCACCAGGCGGGGTTTCGACCCGCCCATTCTACTGAGTCAGTCATTCTGACAGTCCTAGACGAACTCAGAGGGGGGGCTGATAGAGGCCTCACCCAGGCCTTGGTACTCCTGGACCTGTCTGCAGCATTTGACACGGTCGACCATAATATTCTGATCGATCGTGTCAACAAGGCCGGGATCCAGGGCCTGGCCCTGAAGTGGCTCTCCTCCTTCCTTAGAGACCGGTTTCAAGCGGTGCGTCTTGGCAATTTCTCCTCTACCAAGATAGAACTGACTTGCGGGGTTCCCCAGGGCTCCTCTCTTTCCCCGCTCCTTTTTAACTTGTACCTACTCCCTTTAATCTCTTCTTTGCGAGAAAGGAAAGTAGGAACATATAATTATGCGGATGACCTTCAATTGGTTTTTGACATTAATCTTTCATCATCCTCTGTGTCCCATTTTCAAGACACGATGATTTTTATAAGTGAATGGATGAATAACAACCAATTGAAGCTCAACCCCGACAAAACTGAGCTTATCCTTACTGGAGGGTTTGCCAACCCATGGAAATCTAACTTTGGGCCATCTACCCTTGGAAGTCCCCCTCTACCGGCCAGCTCAGTTAAAAGTTTGGGTATAGTGATAAGCAACGATCTGACCATGAAAGCCCAGATCGGCGCTGTTGTCTCCGCTGGTTTCTTCCAACTACGGAGAATAAAGAAGATCAGTAAATTCTTGTCCAGGGAAGCCTTGATCTTAGTTGTTCTGGCATTGGTCATTTCCCGCCTGGACTATGCCAACTCACTCTATGTCGGTATTCCGGCTTACCAATTAAGACGCCTTCAGCTGGTTCAGAATCAAGCTGCCAGACTGATTTTTTCACAACCTAAATGGCATCATGTCAAGCCACTGATGAAAAGCCTTCACTGGCTTCCAGTGGCCAAGCGCAGTGCATTCAAGCTAGGATGTACTGTTTTTAAAGCCCTCCATGGCAACAGCCCAGCCTTTATCACTTCTAAGATTTCTCGCTATGTCCCCTCTCGCAATCTGCGTTCCTCCCATCAGAATCTATTGGTTACTCCTATTTTTAAACGTAAGAAACACGGAGGGTCCAGATTTATGGTCTTAGCTCCTCTGTTCTGGAACTCGCTCCCTATGGAGATGAGGTCTTTAACCTCTCTCACCCTATTCAGGAAACAGCTAAAGACCTGGTTGTTCGCACAGGCGTATGGAACTTAAGCCATCCATTCCTGATGCCACCCTCTCACTCTCCCAGCACCAAGAAACCTTTGGTGAACGTGATCTTGATAAATGCTTTTAACATAACATAACATAACATAACATATATATATATATATATATATATATATATATATATATATATATATATATATATATATATATATATATATATATATATATATAAAATCAAACTTCTCTCTCATTCAACCACAGAATTGAGGTCGCGCTCCCAAGTGGCTCTTAGAATTCCGTTTATTTGGCAAAACAGAGTCCGCTCACCAAACACTCCTGACGTGTTTTGGTCACCTGGACATTGCTCACGGGCCGCCAATTCTGAGTCCTATAACACATTTAATCAATAAGCATCGTTCTTTTCTTTCAATCTACGTTTGTCATTGTTAAACAAACTAAACAATTCAAAGAAAACCTTCATTTATTAAAATAAACTGCATAGTGATTATATGAACTTGCAACAATTTGATGATAGATGCTGAGTGCAAAATATTTAGAAAAGTGTCAAAGTGCTTAAATGTTGGTGAAAAGGAAAACCCGATTGCAGTCCCTCTGATTTGATGATACAGTTGCTTTTTAAAAAGAAATGTTATATTCAAGACACATTTTTATTATTTTGAGTAACATGTTGTTGTGTTCAAACTATTCTCTGTTCCTTTTCCTTTAGAAAGTACTCACAGGCTTTGATTCCTATAGCGTGGTCAAAACTCATATACAGTGAAACAACGTCCATGAAGATACATTTGTATGACTCATGCTATTGGGTGTCTTACAGATGCTGTAGGAGATAAATAGGAGCTTAAATCTTTGACTAATGGTGCCAGAAAGTGATCAACATAATTAGATACCGGCTCCAATAATGATCCCTTGGCAGATATTATAGGCCTGCCCGGTGGGTTCCTCTGATCCTTGTGGATCTTTGGCAAGAAGCATATTGTAGAGGGTAAACAGACATTATATTGAGTTTTTATTATCGAAATACAAAAATATCGAGTTGGAAATATCGAAGGGACAGAATATCGACATCAAGAATATCGGTGACCAGAATATCGACATGAAGGTAAGAAATATCTTTTTTTTAAATATCGAAGTCATTAATATCATTTGTCATAATATCGTTGTTAATAATATTGATATTTATATTAGTGTTCTGTATTTTAGTATGTATGTTAATAGTATGTGATCTACTGTTTTTTGTATATGTATATCTGTTTTTTTTTATGTATTTGTGAAATTTTTAGAAGTCATTTATTTTATGTAAATTACATTTTGCATATTTTAGTTCTGTAGCGGGTTGTGGGTTTATAGGGGAATAGGGTGGGAAGTAATTTAATTTTAATAAAGTAATTAATAATTCTTATTGATTATTATTTATAAATAATTGTTTATTAATTAAATATTAATTGGTTATTAAATTTTATTAATTGATTAGTTATTTAATTATTTAAATTATGGGTTTTTTTTAGGAGCGGGTTGTGGGTTTATAGGGGAATAGGGTGGGATGTATTTTAATTATAATTAATTAATTAATAATTTTGATTAATTAATATTTATGTATTTAATATTTTATATTGTTATTTGTGGTAATTAACTATTATTAATTAGTTATTAATTGGTTGTTAATTATTAATAATTAATTGGTAAATATCTTAATTTCTTTTTTTAGGAGCTGGTTGTGGGTTTATAGGGGAATAGGGTGGGAAGTAATTTAATATCTAATTAATTTTTTTATTTTTTATTAATTAATATCTATGTATTTAATATTTTATATTGTTAATTGTGGTAATTAATTAATTATGAATTCGTTATTAATTGGTTGTTAATTATTAATAATTGATTGGCAAACATCTTAATTTCTTTTTTTAGGAGCAGGTTGTGGGTTTATAGGGGAATAGGGTGGGAAGTAATTTATTTATAATTAATTAATTTAATTTTTGTATTAATTAATATCTATGTATTTAATATTTTATATTGTTTATTGTTGTAATTAAGTTGATATTAATTAGTTATTAATTTGCTGTTAATTATTATTAATTAATTGGTAAATATCTTAATTGTGTTCTTTTTTTAGGAGCGGGTTGTGTGTTGATAGGGGAGTAGGCTGGGAAGTAATTTAATTTTAATATATTTTTTTAAATTGTTTATTATAATATTTTATTTAAACTTTTTTATAGTGTTAATCGTGTGAATTAATTTATTCTTGATTGTTTTTAATATGTTTGTTAATTTTTATTAATTAATTAATTAATCATAAATTAATTATGTTAATAGTGTTATGTTTTATAATATTGGTGGTGTGATTTATAGGGGAACATGGTGGGAGGTAATTTTTTTAATTAATTAAAATATTGTTAATTAATTTTAATTATTTTGTTTGAGTGGGAATAGTTAATTAAAGGTCCATTACGATACCGGGCGTAAAAAAATCCGCCACCCATGAAAGCGGCAAAAATCCGCCCGCCTACACCGTCTGAATACCGACCCAGCAATCATGATGCCTCGAACCGAAAACCGCCAGCGGCGGAAAAACACACAAAATACCGCCCGCCCTTGTCCGAGTCGTGAGTCAAACCGCCCGCCACGGACGGAAAGACGCACGACAACACAAAACCGCCCGCCCTCACGGCCGAGACACCGCACGTGAAATTACGATCGCACCGACATGAGCGCGGAAAAACAACAAATAC